>OMNZ01109746.1:8099-18744 GCA_900303255.1 Lesueurigobius sanzi | reverse complement strand
ATACAATCCTCAAGTACCACCAACCACCGGCGGAGGGCGTGAACGACCTGACAGGTCTGTCAGGTTGTTCACGCCTAAGGAAAACAGTTGATATATTTATTATAATGTGTGCTAAAACCTAGACTTAGAAAGTCTTTATCTTTCAGATGTACAGCTACACACAGCAATGGTTTGTACAAATATAGCAAATATACTAAAGGTGACAACAGACAATATACTGCAAAAGTGTCTGTAGTCTCTGCTACAGAAGCAGTCTAATTGCCAGAGGAATAAACAAATCCAGATTTGGATAGTCCTGCATCAGATGTTACATAATTTCTACCTTGTGGGCAGCAAATGAATGGCACATTATTTGGATGGAGGGCCTTTCCCAGTAATGTTGTTTTAACAGGATACATTGCACTTTGAGGCAATGTATTCCAATGATCTTCACCGACTTTTATGATAGCTTATATTATGATAGCCAGATATTGCAGGAGTTAGGGTCAATGCGTTGTATTCATAGTCACATCATGATGGCAAAAGCTGTATGTATCAACTGTCTGGACATGTTGCTGTTCCTATGATTTGATTTTCTTCTCTCCCTCTGAATCTGAGCTAAAAAACTTGCATCGTGCAATTATAAATATTCATTGAAAACATCAAATATTGATTCCAGGGAGTTAGCTCAGCGCCTTAATTAAATTAGGGTGGGAGGGGGCATCATTAAATTAGATCAGACCAGTTCTTGACCATTTTAACAGAATTTATTGAAATCATTTAAAATTAAAAGGTGCATTTGGATTCTGGGTCAGCATCATGCCGAGGCCTCATTGAGCCTGGTTTATTAACTTTCAATGAAACTAATGCAAATATATGTTTTACTCTGTATTAAAACACTTCATTTAGCACAATTTCATATAAAATTCATCATTCATTTGGATAAGAAAATGAGAGCACTGACATAATTTCATGGGGCAGTTATGCACCTTGTGTTTGGTGTTCCTCAAGCTTGTGTCATGTCACCACTACTATTCTGACTTAACAGGCATATAAGGATAATCTCTTTTATGACCACTTACTACAGTATATCGGTCCTCTATTTAAAATCCTACTCAATTCAAACTAAGTGGCAGGGATAATATGGTGGGCTATAGATATAAATACAGAGCAGCATGTGCGTTATCTTCTGAACTTTGACTTTGACTCAACAAGAACAGTGAGATTTTTCTTTCTTTTTGCTTTCATCTAATAACACAATTCAAAGTGTAATGTTTTCCACAGCTACAGAGGACCTTGTTTCATCTGTATCTTACATTACCAGGAGGTCTATCTGAGAAGATAGTGAGCATTAACATAAGACCTTGTAGTATGCAGCAGAATAATGTTTAACAGAGCAATAAACATGTTTTGTTTTTTGCCTGAGGAAGGCCTAGTTGCTGAAATCTTGCACTTCAATAAATTCTCACCTTTTGCAAGTTTGACCGTGCGTGGGACATTTTTCATAGTTAGATACTAGCTCACTGTCAAAAATGATTTTAGTGTATTGGCATGGGCTGATATACATGTGCTCTTCAGGTCAGCGTGCTTGTTTACTGATTGTGTAAATTGAACCTTATCTGATGTAGGATTTTTCCCAACACTGTGAGATCTTGTCAGTTCAGTCAAAAGCAGCTTGGCTTATGTTTATGTTTCCGCTGCTTCTCACCACGGAGCTATAAACAGCCACTGTGTTATGAACAAGAAACTGGTGCAGTAATCTCACAAAGCAGGATGTAATCAGGCACAAGGTTAATGAGAGTTTGATGGAAGCATATGTCTCGCTCTCCACAATGGTACGGAGAGCTGTAATCATGGAGACAATGAGTTAATGGCGCAGGTTTGAAGACAAATACAAACAAAAGACAATCATGACACACTGATTATTCAGTCACTTGTAGAGTAACATCAGCCACAGAGCAGTGCTGTAATGTCTTAACTTCCTTCTTTGGGACCTCGTCGGATCTGGAAAGATAAGCAGGGTTGGGCCTATAGTTAGTGTCACGATGGTAGACCGCATGTGAAAAGGTGGCTTAGGTGAGGGACGTGTGTGAGTGAGTGAGTGAGTGAGTGGTTGGTGGTTATAGGTCGGCCCCACCCACTTCTCAACATAGTCTCACTCAATTATTGACCAAATGTGTATTGTAAGAGCTTGAAAATGAGCTTGGGCAGCAGCTAAGAGTTTATATTCGACAATCTCCAACATGAGACAGGAGGAAATGGGTAGTACACAGCTTCAAGGCTTGACACGGCGGGTGAAAACATCGATATTTCATGCAGTGGTCAATTTCGAGATGTAAACTGACCAGCTACAATTTCAAACTCTATACCATAGTTTAATTTTGTTGTCAAAATAGAGGAAAATTTTCCCATTTTTCTTTTCTTCTTTTATTTGAAAAGGGACAATACATATTAATGAACATTATACATGTAAATATGTGAGATTATAGCCCACACGGCTAATTTCCATCCCCAGTCCCTTTACAGATTGCTGTAATATCTGCAGCTTAGACAATAATACAAAAGAACAAAACAACAACAACATTGTACATGAATGTTTTTGTGTACAAAATGCATTTTTCTATAAAAACCTTGCAAAATGTTTGTCATCTTTATTTCAGTTTCAGTAATTGACAGGAAAGGTTTCAAATGATAGCTTTAAATGTATTTCCCCCCAAATCACCTGTCGTGTCTTGCACCTTTAAGCATAGTGTTTAGGGTAAACAAAATGCAATCACTGAGAAGCTAAATGCATTTAGCTAAACTAAGGCTGGGTAAAAAAAAATGATTTAATTGATGTATCGAATTTGTAGCTAAAATCTATTTTTATTTTGCAAATTCAAGTTTTGATTTAAGAATTTAGAAAAAAAAAGTAAGTCTCTAGCCCATTCCTGTCAGGAGTTATGACATTTTAAAGAAATAATTAAAATGCTCAATTCAGCCACTAGGGGGCAGCCAAGATTTTTTTTTTAAAGGAAGGATTTCCACACCTGTCCAGCAGGGGGCACTGACACCGTCTTATGGCCATACCGCCTTCGCTCTGCCTGGTCCTTTCAAATTTCTGGAGTAGGCCCACGTAACTATGAAGGGGGCTAACTGGGCAATTGCTGAGAGGGCCCAATTTGAAGGGTGCCCCACAAAAAAAAAAATCATTGGTCTCCCTAAAAGATAAATTCTAAAAGCACAAATGGCAGCTAAACATCTAAAGGACCAGCTGACAATATAATTTATTTTCTAAAAAAAAAACACCTCCTGAAGACAGAAAATCGCATCTGAATTAAAAACCAAACAAAAATCACAAGACTCTCAGACTCCCTCAGGTCAAAACTGCAATATGTCTGCAGTCATTTTAAGTGCTTCAAAAAAATCAAAACACTTTTTTGGCCAAATCGCCCAGCCCTAAGCTAAACCACATCTACACCAGTGGATGAAAAACACTTGGTTGACGAGTCTCTTAGCAAGGCCCTGGTTACTCTTTTGCCACCATTCTGTCTAAAACGTGCACATTTGCCTGAATAAGTGACATTACCTACCGTACGACAGATGATGGTGGATCCTGGCTGACAGGGAAAGGGCCTTCAGCTCAACGTGATGTGAGTCACTCCACTTGGCTGCTTCCAGTTTCCCATCATTTGGCGGGCTGCGGACTACCTAAAGCCCAGCTGCGAGGATGGTCTGCCCGTCCAAGCAGAAATTTAACAACATAATGACCAAACACTCCAGATGGATTCCATTCAACTGAGAGGAACATACGGAGCTACACAAATATCCACACATAACGGTACTAGCACTTTTGGTGTATCACAATCGTAACTGAGTGTGCTTTACTCAGGTATGTGACCCGCAGAAGATCCATCACAGAAGACAGCCTCATTCTGTGGCCAGTTGAAAATGACGACAAAGCAACAACTGCGGAACGATTATGAAAACAAAGCAGATGCATGTTGCACAACCATGACAATACATCACCTACTGTAAACAAAAAAGGGGTTTCAATAAGCATATTTTGTTTCTTTCTTGTTGGTTATAGTCTCAATAAGTGGAGATTTTAGGGTAGGGATCTCAAACCAGTAGCTCTCTTTAAAATAGCTCCTCACAGCTTGTTTCTACATGCGCTTTAGATGCATGAGATGCTATTTGTGTTCCCCAACATATTATTAATTTCTATTTTTCGTGTTTCTACCTATAGGAAACCCTCAAAACGTTAAGCAAGGTGAGTGAATTTGCCCACACAACGACAGTTGTGCATTTTCAGAAGTCGAGATTCTAATTCTCGACCTTCCAGTCATGAGAAGAAGGATATTTATGTAAATGTACCTATAAAGAGGGCAGGACATCATTTGGGCAGGGGAGTATTATCATGCAGACCGGCTGTTTGACATTCAAAGCTGTAAAACAGAGGTTGTTGGATCGGTCCCACTCGATGTCACGTTTGATGAACATGAGCTGCCACACACACACAGACAGCTCCACAGTCAGCAATACGAGTTACACAAAAGAAACTAATGCTTTTTCAGCTACCTGCTTTTGTTTTGTACACTTCTTAAGTTATGCGCTTTGAACACTTCCCTGTTATCTCTGGAGGATCGGACTCCACCAACTTGACCTAATGGAGGGGTGTTCAACGTCACATGGTATCTCCCTATATTCAAATGAACAAAACATGTGATGCAAAAGCTATTTCTGATTCAAATACCTCAAACAGCAGCCAGAGCTCCCACTGCCTCCCAGTTAAAGGGTGTAGGCCAGTAACAGCACAACTGTGGGAGTTTTTTCCTTCCTGCCAAAAGTGCTGCGGCTCATGAATAAAAACATACTTACACTAACACATATATATTGTTACATATACAATACATTAAGCAAAAAAACAATAATCAGTAACAAAATAATGTGGAAAAAACAACTGCCTTGGATTGGTATGGTAAAGTTATTTTGTTGCTCCCCTTCTTGCTGCGAGCCACCATGCAGCATTTTTTCTTTCTTTCTAAGGTAACAAGGTGGGTAGCCTTGTATTTCAGACGTCCAAACAAAATGCATGACCAGTTTTAATTACTCGATTGATTATTTGAGAGATTTATGAATGTGTTTGGTGCAGGTTATGAGAGAAGATACACACCCTGCAGGAACCATTTCACGACTTACCTTTAAACCAGTGTCAATAGTAATTACTGACAGGGCTTATCTGTGGATGCTGCTCTGCTGTTCCTCATAGGCATCGGTGTTAGCTACGCCGTACTAATTATTCTCAGCAAACACAAACATTTGGGTTTGTATATTAAATTAGAATCAAAATTGCTACATGCTACCACAGGAGTAAACACCACAACTCAATAGAAAATCTGCTACTTCTAGGCATAAGATCGAAAAATCATCAGTAGAGTTTACAATGTTGAAATGGCTCTTTCGTTTACATCTAACAAGCTGCTGAGGTGTGACTAGATCTGTGGCAAACTAAACAGAAGTTTGGAGCTAAAGTGGCCAATGCAGGAGCAGCGACTTGCTCGGTAACATGCTCTCGTCCTGATCGATCTGTGTCTGCTTCATCATTTACATCAAATAGTCCCAGTAGGCTATGGCGTGTGAGCTGGTGGTTCGATGGTGATTAAAGCGACTCATCAGGTGACAAAACTTGGCACAATGAGAAAATAAAACTAGTGATGCGGACATTCAACAAAACACAGCCTACTATGAGTGGGGTTTATAGATAACCTGCGGGTATCACTAGCATCTACTGCAAATTATGAGCAATCATAAACCCTAAAGTACTCTTAAATAATGAACCTGATCAAGGCTTTTGAGAAACATGAATGCATTATGAAAGCTAAGTTAAGTAGGTACAAGGCTGCTAAGTCTTGGTTCAATAGGAGAAAAGGATTCTGGGCATTAACTTGTGTTTCCCACATTCCTGGCAAGTGGCCCAATAGAGCAAGTTCAAAAGTGTGTCAAACAAAGATTGATCTAGTATGAGAACAATAAAGTGGGGACCAAAACCTTTGGCTCGTATTCAACATTACACTCTACAGGTAATTGCTTCACACTCCAAATGGTGTTAATTTTGCCAACATTTATTTGATTTTATTTGACTAAATGAAATGCACATTTAGTAAACCAGAAGTTCACATTATTTACCAGAAACCAATTTCATACTCCAACGGTTCATGAACCTTCTCCCTGCAGGCTCCAATAGCAAGATGCCACCCTGACAAGCTGAAGCATTGTCCTGTCTTGTCTGCACTTCTCTGGAGATGTGACCTCCTTCTCTTCTGACACCAAGGTTAGGCCTGTGGTGCCACCGTCAAAGTCTATTTGCAGGCAAGCCTTTGAAAAGCATTACCTCAATTTTTCACTTGTGTCAACCTTTGGTGGAAAAGCTAAACCTGGAGAATCGGAGCCAGGCTTGGTCAATGCCTCTGAGAGTGCTCACTGTCACTGGGTGTACCCACGGTATAAGAACTGTACTGTATTCATAACTTTTGGAACATACTTCTGAGTAAAACCATGTCATTGCGTTGTTTGAAGTATATGTAAAAGAGTATTGCTGGTCTGGTTCAACAGGGGTCAAATGCCGCCCGGCTGGCCTTTCAATCCGACTCGCAAAGCATGAATAAGCCTGATATGCATTGGTTAAAAAGGGTGAATGTAATGTTTTCACCGACATGAAGAAGGATAATTTACACCTGGTGGTATGTTATTGCTTTTGAAAATGTATTTGGGCAATCTATTTAAGAATTGTACTTGTATGAATTGTACTCCATGTACTGTGCCTAGTCCGGCCCGACTGGTAAGTTCAAAAACCCAGTGTGGCTCTTGCATCAAAAGGTTTGCCCATACCTGTTAAACACATTTTTCCTTGAATTATTTGACACTCTTCTGCATTAAAGTATAGTCCATCTCATTAAACGTAGTCATGTTATTCTGCCCCGCCCACTTTTGCTGTAAAATCATTTCCTGTTTGTGTGGCTCAGGTTTAGTTTCAGTGGAAGGACAACGTGAAAAAAGTCACCTAAAATTGTCTGTGAGGAACTGTAAAGGACCAAAGCTGATGGATATATTTACACAGCAGTTTGTTGTAAATGTAATGTAATGTAACAAAAATCAAAGCCAACATCAGCTCCAGTCAGACCTGCAGTTTGACTATGTACACAAGATGGTGGCCTCCATTGGAACTTCCTGAATAAGGCGGATAGGACAGCCGCAACAGTGAAAAGTAAATGATGTGGTTGGCAACAATACCACCACATATTTCCGTTTATGCTCCATGATTCTGCATACACACCCACAGATTATGTCTCCTCTTAGGCAACCACCCAGAATGATCCCAGCAGTAATACCATACAAACCTGGCATTATGAATTAGATCCCCCACAAGCTGCTCTTTGATCTCTCTGTTTGCCGTTGTAACACCAGGGATGCCACATGCTTTAAATCCTTCAGCCCCCGAGATACAAAAACGAAAGCAAGCGCGACAAATTTATGTTCCGATGCAGGTGGGTCAGCCTGAGTGAATCTCAAAGTGAGCTTATCGATATATTAGCGAGCATTTTGACCATAAAATAGGGTGTGTGAGTTGCCTCTTGGCTGCTGGCACAGTGCTGAGTTGTCGCCTAGAGTCGTAAATTTCATGTGCGGTTGCATGCAAATAGAGACCTGTATATGTAGTTTGTACAGCAATTTATTTGGTGCTATGAAATCAATGCATTAAATTTAAAATGTGCTAATTTCCATGTTGTAAAATATGATAACATTTCCCATCTGACTAACCAATCACCGATAAAACAAGCATGTCAGCGAGTTTCAGGATAGTTGTTCCATGAAAGTGTATAATTACAGAAACACAATTTGACTGCCATGAACTCCTCTGGGGCCAGCATTAATCCTGGAGATCAATGTTTCCCAGCCCATATGCAGAGCACAGCAATCCATCTGTCAGCTTGGCCACCTTATCAGTCTACAGGGAGCACGTTCATCGATAATTACCACTCTTGACCAACTAAACATAATACAGGCAGTTTCAGGAGAATTTCACTGTAGTTGGTACTGGCCTGACCGCATAAGCACAAAGTGGAAGACTCAAAATAATATGATGACTGTTGGATTAGTGCTTAGTTAGTTTTGTGAGATTACTTGTTTGATAAATTATCCACTTAGACTGATAAAGTCCAACCTTTTTCTGAAGTTTTAGGTGTTTACATTTGTGGCCAAAAGTTTACATATCCTGGTACAATGTCATGGTATGTAAACTTATGCATTTCATATGAATGATGACACAAAACCTTTATTTCACTCATGGTTAGTAGTTGCTGTTACGGCCCCTGGCCTCCCATTTTCTCCTCCATGTCCTGTCTACTGAAAACTGTTTTTTGCTTATTCAAACTCCGTTATGTGAGCCCTCCTCTCTGATTGGTGGACCAATTTCGGGATTTGCGTTGGGATTGGTCCTGGTGTCTGGTGCCTCCTGATTGGGGCGGCTGCTTTGTGATGAACCAACAAAAGACGCTCCTGTTTCCTGTTCCTGGCTGCTGGCCTTTGTGGCCATTATGCCATTCGTCGTGTCTCTTTTTGGAATGTTCACTTTACGTGACTTGGAATTAAGTGACACTTGTTTGTTTTGTCATGACTTTGTTCTGCAACATGTGTTAGGCCTAATTTTGTTTGTTCTTTTGTGTACTTTGTTTTCTTGACTTTTGTTTGCATCCTCTAGTTTTGTTCCTGCTTGTACATTTATAGATGCCCCTTTTGTTTCCCTTGTTGTTAAATTTACCTTTTACAACCCTTGTATTAAATCTTCTCGTAGCCGTTGCGTGAAGGCATTTTGTGTCAAAAAACCTGTTTCTTTACGGTTTTCAACTAGAAATTAACCAGTTGTCCCTGATCAAAAGTTTACATATTGTGCATCTTGAAACAAGCATCTATTTTTCCAATTTTGTCAATTGAGTCTTAATTTCCAGCCGAAGAGAGTTTTTCTTTGCTCCTGAACATTTTTCCTGGCAGTTGTTGAAGGTTAGATCAGGGACATTTTCTGTTTCATTATGATTTCAAAAGAGTAAACTGAGTTCTTTGACAGTAAATGGTTTAGCAAACATTAAGTTTGTGTTATCGAAAAATGGCCAAAAGATCAAAAGGGTATGTAAACTTTTGGCCACAACTGTATGAGCACATATGAAATGCGGCTACAGTGCAGAAATCCTCCTGTTTACGCCTTCTTATCTCCATGTTATATATTTTGCTGAACACCTGTCAATGGGTTCAGTTCAGATTATTCTTGCATAGAGAGATTTTTAAAGCCTCTATGTTGCCGGGGACTTGTCAGGCGGAGGCAGACAATCATGGTTAACAGTGTGCGAGGACTTACCAAAGCGTGAAGAGATTCCATTTGGCACTGATTGCCCTCTGACAAACCAACTCCCTTCATATCCACCGCCATTGTGAAACTGATGAGCTATGTCTGTAATCGGCACTGCTGATTGGCGGGAAGCGTGCGCCGGAGAAGGGGGGTAAGTGTGGCCTTGATTTGGATAGGCACCGACAGCTGGAGGGAGTTGAGTATTTCTATTGTAGTGGAGCAAAAAAAAAAAGGTGGTCCACTTATGATCCTTTTTGGGCAACGGCACAGACCATTCCTTCCGCGGCGCCTCTGGGCCGGAACTCCAGAGACCGGAGAGAGGAGTGTTAATGGGCAAGATGGACGGACGCAGAAATCCATTAATGCGGGAATAAAGATGAGGGATGTTCTTATGCTCAGATGTCACTAAGATTGTTGCTTAGATAGTTGGGTAGAGCAAGCACATTGCAGAATAAATGTATGAAAATAAGCAAGGTACTGTCAATTATGGAAAACAGAACAATTTCTCCGTTGATTTAGGTCAGTGGGGCCCAAAGTGGGGCCCCGGGGGCCAAATTCGGCCCTCCAAGTGGTTTCATTTGGTCCTTGAGATGGTGCAGAGATTGTAAGGAGTATATACAGTACGCACAGTGCATACACCAAACCTAAAATTAGTTCTATATTCTTGAAAGAAGATAATTTGACCTTGATGTGAGCAGGTAAAAAACATTTATCTTGCAAAGGAATAAGCCTTTTTTGCATTTAGAATAAGAAGAAAAACGTTTTGCACATAAAATAAGAGTAAACATCTTTTGCACTTGGAAATTAGGAACAACAATCTATTTCTATTAACATTTTTTACTTGGCAAGTCACAATGACTTAAAATACGGTGAAATATTCTTAAATCCAGATATTTTCACTTATTAAGATGTCATTACTTGTAGTGTACTTTGATGGATTTGACCGACTATTAGTAGTTACTAAGGACACCAACACAGCATGTCCTACTCAATATCACAGTTGTTAGAAGGTATTTACTGTAATCATAGATCTGGTTGAATTTGGTCTTTCTTCATGTAAAAACAGTATTTTGCATTTGGCCCTTTGCTCACTAATACTTCTTCAATTTGGCCCTCCGTGTAAAACACGTTGGGCACCCCTGCATTAGACTGATTAACAGAGTTATTTAGTGTTATGAGTGTTCATGAGTAGGGATGGGTACCGTTAAACAATACCAGTATGGTATTGAAAAAATAATGAAGATACTACCGGTATCGAAAAATAAATTGGTACCGAAATAATAT
>OMNZ01109742.1:6405-20888 GCA_900303255.1 Lesueurigobius sanzi | reverse complement strand
AGTGTGAAATAATGTGAAATTATATATTTTAATGTGCAAGTCGCAGGACCTGCCAAACTATGAGAAAAAGCACAACTTATAGTCCGGAAAATACGGTGCTGACTTATCCTATATGATCCGTCACAATGTCATCACACCCGGGGCATTCATGAATGTTTTAAATTAATAATAATAGTGATATATTAAGCTAAACCATGTTCACAAACATGGCTATGTTTCCCTTGCGCTGTACAAGATGTATGATTTACATAAACAGCGCCACATGTCTGGATGTATCCGCCGTTTGCCGACCATTCACCATCACATCTGGTGAAAGTCACAGAAGAAGTGAGTGTTCATCAACCCACTGGATGTTTTTTTAATGACAAATTAGACAAGACTAAACTAGGTCTAAAAACCAAGATTAAAACAGGCCTAAACCAATAGACTAGTAGTAGACTGTGAAAATGCACTGTTCATAATGTAGGGGAGTAGAAAGTACCACATCTTAATCATAAAATGTAAGTGAGAGAACCTAAAATGTGTACTTTTTACTTCATTACTTTCCACCACTGATTTAGGAATACATTTCATTAGCTACATTTTCCGTCCTCTGTGCTGCCTCCAGTGAACACTACTGAAGACTCCAAACCCAATAGTAAATCCCCGTGTGTCCAGACTCAACGATGGCTGTAGCTGCTTAGTGTTTTAGCGTCAGTCCTGCGCGGGTACTGGATTGTAGTCAGATGTCGGCCCTAATGCAAACCAAATGGGGCCCCTCTGCAAAAGGCCCCAAAGGTTAACTGATACACCAATATATCAGCTTTATTGATCCGCTCGGGCTCAGGTCCAACACGGAGCTGTAATCCAAGCGTCCGCGGGTCAAACCACAGCCTTTATAACACTGTGATGTCCGCCTGTTAAATGATCGGGCTACATACGTTACATGTGCAGCCGAGCCAGTGTCCCAAACCGAGTCCAGGGTAAGGCTAAGCTTGACGCAGGAGGGGAGGGGTCAGGGAAGAGGGACAATAAAGAAAGGAGGTTTTGGTCAAATTCTACAGTATGTCGGTGTTCGGGAGTAGAAATGTGCAAAAGAAGTGACTAAAAGGGAAGTTATCTGGAATTGAACAAACTTGACTGACTGAGTTCAAGCAGGTGCAAATACAATTCTATAAAAGATAAACAGTTTTTGAAAGAAATTTCTAAAAGGAAACTTGGCAAATGTTGTACTTGATCATTATTTGATAGTGATTGGATTCACAAACCTGCCGTATTATTCTTATTATATTATGTCTTTTCTACTGGCCAACAACTTGCACATGATTCTGAAAATTGTCACCACTTTTGGACACCTTTATGAACAAATAATTAGACCATAGTTCATATGTGCTGACAGAGAAGACATTGAACTTTGTTTCATGTGGATAGACCGAGGAATTAGAGAAATTGGGAAATAACTAAGACTAGAAATCTGCAGTTACCAGCACAGAATTTACAGCTGCCCTTGAATGAATGAATGGCTTTATTTTGGTTGCTCTCATCCATTATATGTACAGTTCATAATATTCAAATCACCAAAAAAGGGCTGGGCAGAATGAAGTTGCTTTTTTTTTTTGCCCACCCTGCACATCACATCAAAATCAGCATTTGTCATAAACCGTATTCCTCAATGAATGTAATATATTTCCATCAGTAAATTGATATGCATTCATTATTATATGAGTTCTTATTTTGCTTGTTTCAAACCGAAGCAGACCTCTTAAATGATAATGTCCGGTTCTTAAATTGAAGAAGGATTGAACATCTGTTGGGAGGCTCCCCTCCATCGCACAAAACACAATATCCAACATTTAAACATTTTCACAATGTCAACAAATGTTAATATATACAGTACATGTGTGTATATATAGCATATAAAAAGTCAACCATTGGATCTAGATGAGTTTTACAAGCATTTCCCCAAATTTCCAAGCAGCAGGATAGATATGGTAACACAACAGATGAATACAATTATGTGAAGACATTTAGTGTTCAGCACATATTCACCCTTCACCTCAATTTTAAACTTTAGGCTCTTCAGAATGTCCTCATGTCATTAACACAACCTTAAATCTGTTGAAAATAATGTAAAATATTGTACGTTTCATCCAATTATTGTTGATTTTAGATTTAAAGAAACCTATAAAGCTGAAATCATGATCAAAAACACAATTTTAAGATAAGATAAGATAAGATAGTTCTTTATTGATCTCACAATGGAGAAATTCACTTGTCACAACAGCTCTTAGGACAGGATCACACAGGGGGGTCAGTAAATGTGCCATCAAAGAAGAAAATAAGTTTGTAAAAACAGGCAATGGTAATAATACAGTAATGTCTCTTTGCATCTCTCTCTAAATGAACTATACAAGCATCTCTTATGCACACTATTTTACCCCTCACATTATGGTTTCATATTTTTTCCAAAGATAAAATATTGAAAATGTTCTCTGGGAAAGCCTTGTGGCTGACTAAAAATGCTTCTCCAACCCACTTTTGGATGCCGACCCAACAGTATCACTGTTATAGAGCATCTCATACCATCTCATAAAATATTTCTTCTACCAAACATTTGAATACTCAACAAATTTGTGATAAACTTGTAACTTAATAATTTGTTTTACCTGTATAAAAACCTAAAATTGAATTATAGCTCTTCCATTTTTGCCTGTGGAAATCTCTAGGTTAAAGTGAGTCTGGGCCGTGCTGGAATACATTAGATCCATACACTCAGGTCTACATTTATGGACATGCCAGTTCATAAAGACTTGTATATGGGGCTGTCTTGTATATGTCATTTTTACAGGGGGCTCTGCGAGGGTAAAAGCCTCATGAATACAGTCTTTTTGCCTAAATCGAATTATGGTTTTACAGTAGCCGTGGCTTCAGTTTGCAGTCTCATTAGACGGCCTGTATTAGCTTATGGAATTCAATAAAAGCACAAGTGCATTAGCAGACACTGAGTTATCTGTGTGCCTCTCATTGGTTTGCTGGCTCATTTCTAGCTTTCCATAGGTTTCCTTCTCTGATATAATATTAGAACTGTTGCCAGAGCAAAAAAGGTGGGGCCTGCGGGTCAACCATGGTCCTTCAAGGGTTTGATTTAGCCCTCAAAGCAATGGTGTGATTTGTAAAAAGTTAGATTATAATTAATTTCTTCAGTGAATGTAGTGTCAGAACAAACCACTATTTCTTAGCACGATTAAATAGATATTTATTTATTGTGAGCCATCTGCTTGTATGTAATATTTATATTAAAAAACATTGTAATGGTAAGCTTTTTTGGCCCTCCAAGGGGAAATTTGGCTCATTAGAAAATGAAAAAGAGCAAAAGATTTTATATAGCACTTTTCTGGACACACAAACACGTTACATTGCATTATTCATTCCAGCCCTGCTGCTACTTAGGGCCCCAGGACCAACAGGGGCCCTTCAAGAGTGTAGTTAATTTTCAAAATAATATGTTGAAAACTGCACACCACTCAACTATAGTTTAACTGTAGTAGTATTAAAAATTAAATTTTTAATATAGCTCTTCCATTTGAAGCGCTTTGGGTGTGACTGTGTCACATGACAAGCGCTATACAAATAAGATTCCCTTTCCCCCTAATTACATCTCTGCTTATTTAGTCAAACCTATAGCCAATAAATGTAGCCTAGATTTCTTTCTGAATTGTACATGTATGTGGGCAACTACTGTATATGTGCTTAGTTTATAATAGAGGTTACTTTAACTGAAAATTGTCTGTCAAAGATTTTTTTCTGACAGTTCTGACAGAAAACTTTGAAGGCTGAAAATCAAGGCATCGTCAACTTTTGAGAGTTTCACACACGTTTTAACACAATGTTTCCAAATTCATGTTCCATGATTCTGCTCACAAATTATATTCAGATTCTCATCCATTACCTGTACCCTGTGTTTTCTTACATATATAGTAGGCATATTTACAACCCTGTCCCTCAAAATGAAAAAGGATCCCTAGCGAAACCACTGGTTTATACGGTCCTTCCCTTACAGAAGCTACAAAAGTGAACTAAACTAATTTAACCTTGCCGTTATAAGATGACCCGCTCTACTATGGGAGTCATTTTTTTGCCATTTTAATCAATAATTTTCTTGTTTTTTGACTTATGCGTGTGTTATTTTTCTGCGGGGACCTTTGTATCCCACTTGTTTATTTACTTAACCTGCAGCTCGCGTTTGATGTGAACTTGACCGTGAAGAAAAGGAAAGGGGTCAGAGACAGAATCAGATGACCATCAGTGACCCCCGCACGCATTTCAGATTTACGCGTTACCTAATACCCCTGTTACTCCAGGTTGTCTAGTTTTTTTTTTTCCAATTGTGTGTCATCGTATAGGCACCGTGTCAAGCATGGGGCAACAGGCACGAGGCAGTTTAAGCTCTTTGGATATCAATCATTCATGTCTTTGCATGTTTATGAACATAGCGAATGGTTAATCTTGTCTTTTAAAACAGTGAGTGCAATTTCAACCTGCCCCAGTTTCTTCTCTTAATATGCTTTCACCTGGAAAAATAAATTACAATAATTAAACACCTTATAGTGATGATTACACACTGATTGAGCATTTCTCTATGTAATGATATGGGAAATTGTCCATTCAAAGGCCTCATGCTCAAAATGTTTTTTTCTCACATTTTTTCAACCAAATTTCAAATTTAGTAGCACCTACAGACACCAATTTTAATAATAAAAATAGTTTGAAGAGAGATTTTTCTAGTTTCTAGTCAAATGTATTGAGTTTTGAAACCCAAAAGACAAGACAAAATTAGAATTCAGTTTTTTTTTTTCAATAATAACTAGATTCACAAAATCACCTTTGGATCTGTGACTAATATATTAATAAAGTAAAATCATACATTTATACCTCGTTCTATTCATACTTGTCCATCAAAAAAATATGCAATTTTGACATATTTTGTTATGCAACACTTAAATTAAAGTAGTGTTTCTCAACTATTCAAACCAGGTTTATTGGGTCGCATCCCTTTGCCAGGGAACATTTGTATTTCGAGGCTATTTTATTTATCCAGTGAAAAAGCAGGAAAACATGTCTGTAGTCTGTAAAAATGACAGCCGCTGAGTTGTTTTGATCATGATTTCAGCTTTATAGATTTATTTAATGCTTTGATCAACAAGGAAGATACAGTATGTTGAATTATACATATCCCAATCTAGTCTTATTTGGGTCGCCTATGGAAATGGTGGATCCTCACGCCATGAAACCATTGAAAGAAAGATAACTTATACAGCTTTTCAGTGCCAGTATCTACAACAAAAGTTCCAAATATTCCTAAATTAATTTTTGTTCCCCGTTCACCTGCAGCGTCTGGCCTTAAAAGCACAATATCTGAGTCAAGAAGCATAATTACCATCATAGTCGGCCTTCAAAGTGAGCTGAGGCCGCTCTGGCAGCCGTCGCCGGAGACAGACGTGGAAGTAGAATGTGATTTTGTTTTGTCGCTCGCTCTGACAGCTCAAACCCAAACCCAGTCACACAAACGTCACCGTGTCAGCAACCCCCCCCCTTCCCGCCCGCGAACCCCAACATCTGGATCGAGTGAACGCGCTCGGGGAGAGAGAAGGAGAGCGATGCAGCCAGTGACAAGCTAAAGAGAGAGAGAGAGACGGACTGTGTGGGGCACAACTGTCACTAAAAAACGTTTGTTCATATGGCTCAGCTGTATATCACATTATTAGCTGAAGAGAGTAAAGAAAAGAGACTTCATTTTAAAAGATTATTCCTTGTAGTTATATTTTGCTGTGCCTGTGGTTTAGTTGTACTTTACTGTACTGTACATATTTTGACTTCATTCATTTGGACTTACTATGTTAAAATTGTCATATTGCAGCAATCACAAAAAAGATAGTTGTTGGTATTCACAATCTTTTCTTAAGTTATGCGGTCCCAAGTGAATATTGGTATTATAACAATCAAAAATATTATTTGAAAAGATTCTAAATGGCGTTCTTAAAAGAAAAAAGGGTTAGGGTTATTGTGTGACTGAAGCTCTAAATAGGAACAAATCAAAATCTATATTTATTCTAGATCAGGCGTCCCCAAACTTTTCAGGCCACGAATCCCCAAATCACCAGACCAACACCCACGTTGTAAAATATATTAAATGTTTATAAATATTTCAGTTGAAAACAATTTCATTCTGGTTTATTAATGTTTGTTTTTGATAGTACAATTTGATCTGACGCTCAGTTTCACTAAAATATACTGTCAATCAAAAATACATCAATCTTAGGGGGTCATTTGTGCAAAAGTGGATCAGCAGCTCAGTCATTTGCACATTTTAAAGTCCTGCAGCCTTCTCTTATTTACATTTATTATTTGTGGACCAGGACTGTATGTTATAAAGTTATAAAGGGATACATTCTGAGTATCCGTTGAAAGACCTTTAGTTGCAATTTGTTGAGGGTTGACCCATTTTTCAGCCTAATTTGGCTGGACTATAATGCTCTTCTCTTGCTTGTACTCTCTGTTTAGCACATTGACAAAATTAGCACTGTCTAAAGCACAAATGAAATCATCAAAAATTGCAGCTGTGTAAGCGCCGCCACTTCAAGAACACTGTGCAATTTCGAATCCACTTTATAACAGTTATTTCCAAAGTGGGGGTCAGGACCCTCCAGGAGATCGCATGTCACTGAGTGGGGGTCCCAAGATGACATTTTAAAATTATTATAAAAACTAAACATGGTCCTGCCCTACTACAGCACTGTTTTGTGGTGTCTCCTGCCCTCTAGTGCTTAGAGCTGGTATTACACATGGTAGTTACACGTGCTGTGTGTTCCCCAGCAGAGTTTACCATGCCCCGGGCCATCCTGACAGGACACGACTGTGAGGTCACCTGTGCCAGTGTCTGTGCGGAGCTGGGACTGGTCATCAGCGGCTGCAAAGGTAATCAGAATAATGGTTTACACTTGTTTACATTATTACCATAGAGCAAAGGACCAAACACTGGTTTCTATCTTTGTACTTTCAACAACCACTTTGCCTACTTGATTATTTATGTGATTTTGTGTAAAAAATGACAGCACATGTTAATTCTTGGCCTTATTATCCTGTGTTTGTTTGTGTTATTGACGATTAATCTACATATAACCAGCTATCGGCTTAAAACAATATAACTTCTGAAAAGAACTAACCACAGTGGTCAGTGAGTTTTCAAAAAGTTCATTTTAAGCCTATATTCTATCAGATGTAAATGATAATTTAAAGTGTAGCTTCATAATCCATTTAATTTCTAAAACTACACTATGAGACATACGTTACATCATTTTGTCCTTTGTGTGTGTGCGCAGAGGGCCCATGCCTGATCCACTCCATGAATGGGGACCTGCTGAGGACACTGGAGGGCCCCGTGTCCTGTGTGCGGCCCCGGCTCGTCCAGTCGTCCTCCGAGGGACACTGCGTGATCTACTACGACAAGGGCCACTTCTGTGTGTTCAGTGTCAACGGGAAACTGCAGGGCCACATGCAGGTGGACGACAGTGTCAAGGTAGATCATATACATTACATACACACATTAGTAACATAGACATAGATCATGGCTTTAAGGTCGTTTCTGATTGGATATTCTACTCTAAGGCCTGTCTCTCACTGCGCAGACTCAAATCGCATACGTTTTACAGACAGAAAACATTCTTCCTCCAAGTTTTACAAATATTATGAGGTGAGGTGTAGAACAGGTCAAACTGGTAGAGCCTAGTGACAGAGCTGCTACAGAGGCACTTAAAGGTACATTGTGGAACTTTTTATGCAGAAAAAAACCCTTGATGTTAGTGCATATTTTTAGTGACCCACTGTCTGTCTGTTTAGCATGGTGCCTTTATTTTTCATCACAATGGCCTTTATAACACTCCAGGACCCATTCTTGAGGGTTTGTGGTAGCCTGGCCAGCCAGACTTGCCAGCTTTTTGTGTTCAATTGTCTTATACAGTAGATAAGGCAATTGTTTTTATCCAGTATCGTTCACATTTGCGGCACTAATTTAAATGTATAATTCATCAAAAGATTGTGAGGCTTTAGCTTCAAGGGAAACTGCAGAACTTTCTAAAGACAGATATCAGCTCCACTAAAGTGTTTATATCCTACAGTGTAAAACCAGATTCACACCTGCGCCCTCAGCAGGACAATGTCAGGATAAAGGCAGGGTTTCATTCCACAGGGAAATGTCATATGTGAATTTTTGTCCTGTCTATGCAAAGCGTCCAAAAAAGTGCAATATAAGTTTGATGCATTATTATTACTATTAATTTAGCTAAAGTGACCGTCTAGCTCGAGTGCGTGGTCCACCATGTAATTTGTAGAAAATCTGTTTACTCAAAGGGGTCTCAGGTAATACTTATGGAAATGAATACGGACAGGAAGTACTGGCGCTCACAACTTGAGGTCAGCAGACCTGGCATAGCCACATCGAGAAACGAGCCAATTCTGAGTTTTTCCACAGAATTATAACTCTAGCTTTAATACTGAATAAATGTGAAAACAATTCATTATATATTATTCACAAGATATTATTTATCTATTTATACTATACTGCAATTTGAGTGTTTATTTTATGTCTTTAAAAAATGTCCCTCATTGTCTTAATTTGTCCCACGTAAAAAAGCTTCATGTCTGGTCACCCGTCCCTTCACACCGATGAGACACTGCCTGGTCTAAAACGTCACACAGTCTAATATTTTGCGGTAGTCAGCTGACCTCTTTCTTGGGGCATGTAACTCTGCAGAACATGCAGTTTTTACCTAATGGGAAGCTCTTTCCAGTTTGCTTATTTGGTGCAATTTTGGCTACGGTAGTCTCAAATGGGAAATTATTGCGTTACAGTATATAGTTTATACAGTTTGAACATGTTTTCCAGTCAATTTAAAGTCAAATCGTGCAGTGCTTAACAAATGTATTATAAGGTGTTTGCCACTGCTGCCATAATTTAACAGTATTTCTGTTTACCAAAATTGTATGTTTCTATAATGGTGAAGGAAGGAGGAGCTGGATTTGATGGACTGGCCAAAGTCCAGACTTGAACCCCATTGAACAGATCTGGGATTTAGTGAAATCAAAAAATGATCTGACCAAAGTCTCATCCAAAGCAAGTCTCTGGGAACAGCTACAAACTATTTGGGACTCAATAACAGAAGATTTTTAGCTTCTTATTTGTCAACAAGGACTATTTTGTTACTCCAAGTTTTTTCTCATTTGTTGTTTTCATGACAGGTGGTCTAATAAATTTGTTAAGAACTGTAAGTAATTTGTTTTTGAGCAAATTTTGTCAAAACAAGACTTCAAAAATTGCACCAAATCAAGGATAAAATTAAACTAAATTAGAAAAATTTAAACTAAAACTGAACTTTTCTCATTAATAAGTTCCACGCATTTTTTTGTTTTAACCTGAGTTTGCAAAAACAAAGTGTCAATTCCAGATACATGGAAGACTGCATTTATTACGCGATATATTGTGCAGCCCTAATCTATTTCTCTTTGCTAATAAGAACCAGTTTGTATGTTCTATTGCATCTAGCCGTGCCTGGATGTTTTCCCCCGTGTCGCTTGTGTCCTTGGAGACTTTTCTGCATAACCCCACTGATTACCTACTCCTCTTGCTCTTCGCTCCCCTCCTCCTCTCTCACCTCTTCTTCTTTTGATCCGGCGTCGGCTCCAATCGTATCCCCTTACCCCTGCTATTGAACATTCCAGCCGGGGCGGTCACTCCCGGACACTCTGCCCATTAACAACCCCGAGGCGCTGGGTGACACTTGGCCCATTTCCCCCCCTCTCTCTTCCTCTCTCTTCCTCTCTCTCTCTCTTCCTCTTCCTCTCCGGTGACGGCTGCGACTCGGGGTAGCGCTACTTACTGCCACGCCTGACCCAATGTTTCCTCTCCGTCCTGGGAAATGCACGGCCGCGATGACAGACCCGACAACGGCTGCTTCAGATTAGCAAACTTTCCAAACCCCAACCTGCTGCGGTGCATAGTCAGCAACACAATAGTTTTTTCTGGATTTTAGGAACACTAATATTACAGCTGGGGTACCGTTTTATTTTGTTGTAGGATAGTGTTGCTTTTTGCCACTTTAGAGAATAAGGGCACACTTTCATTGTGTCCTTGGGCAAGACACTTCTCCCACATTTGAGTATCTCCTATAGGTTGAAAAGTGCAAAAATGGGAGGGTCAAGATAAGTTATAAAAGTTTGCAGTAGGATAAGTGTGAGAATTTTGGAACCTACGGTCAATTGCTGATAAAATGGGATCCAGTGTTCCACCAAACACACATGAAGTCAGAGACAGATTAAATAATCTAATGTGCACAGACAAAATCTTATCCATGTTTACATGGTGACGTTGCCAAAGGAAGAGTCCCAAAAGATCCAAGTGCAGTACTTTTTGTAAGATTTGAAGACATTTTTAATTCTGATAATCATGAATAATTGTAAAATCACAGTATTTGTTCTCATATTAATTGTGATTCTGTTATGGAAATTATTCATAAGCATATTTAGCACCAGCGTCTGAGGTAATGTATTACAAAACTAGTTGAAGACATTACTTTTTTCATTACGTAACTTTAAAGGGGCGCTCACAAGCTTTTGCTTCTGCCTACTCCTTTTGGGCATCGTATCTGCTCTGTGTATGTTTATTTATTTATGTATTCTCTTTGGCTTTGCTTACCATGCTGATCTGTACTTCTGTGTCCAACTTTGTGACTCTCGGATGCTCAAATAAAAAGACGAACGAACTCCAGTTAAAACTGCAACTCCCCCCAAATAAGATGCAGCACCAAATCAAGTGTAGAAAGTGTAGCCTATAGTGTAAAGTGTGTAGCCAACGTCATCAAAACAAAACACTTAAGAATCAGGCCGGCTGAGGAAAAGGACATTTTGACTGCACTTTAGTGTCACGGCATGATTCACACTATTTTCAGTTTATATTTTGCCAAAGGTAACTCAAAAGTAACTCAAAGTGGAGTAACTCACTGCATTTTTGAGACAGTAATAATGAACATTTTTTAAAGCTTAACTATATATAATATAGAATATGAAAATTGTAATATTATTACAATTTTGAGGCCAACGCTGTTGAGCACACATAAAGAATGTCCAGTTGAAATTTGGTCCTCATGAATGTTTAGACACAGCAGATTGTCCCATAGAAGTGAAAAACCGTCACTCAGAGCTAACCTGTAGCATGAAGCTAACGTTAGCATTGTTGTTAGCATTCCCTGTTATATGTACAAAAACTGAAAAACTTGAAATGGACATACTGTATGATTATTTGTGTGAACAATCAGGATGAACGGGAGATATATTGAGAGCAAGAAATAAGTTGAAGCAGCAATAAAAGGTTGTATTCCTCCACCTACCTCCTCCTTTCACAGTTTGAAAACAAAAAAGGATGTACAGCTTTAACCAAAAGCACTACAAAAGTGGAAAGCATCAATAATAGTACCATCATTTTGCACATTGTTCACACGAAATTTAGAATGAAATGGGCTAAACTTTGTTGTAAACTGAATTGCTATCAAAACTAGAAAATTGTAGCCAAAGCCAATGAGCTCAAAAAGGGACTATACTTTTGAAAACATTTGCTATTTCAAAATGCATATAATTTACATTTTCAGCGTCTTTGCTTCGATATAGCTCAAATTTAATCTTTATAATCTCTGCAGTTTTGACATATGCCCAAATATGCTGGCATTGACAGACCCAACAGCACCTGGTTCAAATCAAATTGAAAACCCCACTCCAAAACCCAACCTGCTTCAGCACATTGGAGTCGTACACACAAGCATCAGCCAGAGCACAAACAGTCAAAAGTACTGTTTAGGGAAGTTTATGAGTTGGGACAAACAGCAGCCATGTTGGGTCTGAGTTTTGGACAGCGAGCTAATTAGCATCTGTGAGCTATAAAAGCAAGTCAAAATATATCAGACCTTGAGAAGATTTGTTGGGTTTTGCATGTAGAAAATGTAGTTTTATTCCGTGCTGGTGTCACATGATGAAACATTGAAATGAAAATATGTAGAAAACTGTATCCAGGTAAATATTGCAGTGATTTACAACTGAACAGTGAATACAGCTTTGAATGCATGTTTAGTGAGACAGATTGGCATTAAATATCTGAAGTATTCTAACATTTTTGACTGATAAAAAGTATATGAAAAATATCTAAAAGTTTCTCTGAATTGACAAATGTAAGTAACAATTTGGTGAACAAAAACATTGAGTTTGTTCATTTTAAAGAATTAATTGTGGTTCAAACTCATTTGTAACTTTACTAATTTCTAACTAAAGTTTTCCATACATATTACTTCCAACAATAAGCACAACAAATATGTACAGCCTCTTTGAGAAAATAAATAAGAGAGGGCCACAACTAAAAAATGCATGAAAAAAATCTGTATATTACGGTAAAGCAATAGTTTCCAGTTGGTGAAGCTTCAGGGCCCACCTATGTATAAGACCAAATAAGATATTTACTTCAATATTTAATCAAATGAGTTTCTAGACTTTATAAAGTATACAATATATAATCTCAAATATCAAATCTGGTGAGGTCTGTTTTTGGATTTGATCAGTAACTTGAGATGACGGTCCCAGGACCCATTTTTAGGCCCAACCCATCTTTTGAGAACCACTGTTGTATGTTAACTAATTCAAGAAATTTAAATTACTACAAGAAAAGAAAAAACTTGTTCTCGTGGCTCTAATTAAAAATGTATTGATGAGCTACCTATTTTTTTTCTTTTTCATTTTTTCAGCTTTAATTTTTTCTATCAACATATGTGGGTTTGTCAAGAAGACTCCTTTTGGGATTTTTCAAACAGCAGTCTGTAAATCCTCACATCCAGAAGTCTCTTTTCGCCTGGCTCCCTTCGCCCTGAACATTATTTACTACTCCTGCTCCCATTCTCCATCTTCTTAGCTTCTCTGCTCGACTTGAGTCGTGGATAACGACGTGTTTGTCCTGGCATGTACCTAAAACGTTTAGAGTAACTTTTTCAAGAGTACATTTGGTAGATTTATACACTCGGTGAGATGACAAGCGAACAGTGGAGGCATCCCGGCCTAAAAGCGGCATCGAGTGACACGGGCCATACTGAACAGATTAGATACTAAGCGCTGGTATAACTCAGTCAGCGCATGTAGCCAGAAGGATTAACAGCTCCATAAATCCCCACTGTACCTTTCCCAGACCGTTGGCTCAAAAGAAGTCGGAAATACAGACATTAAAGCGAATATGTTTCTGCTGCAGTCATTTTGGGAGATACCTGAAGCCGAGCGGCCATCTTAGCTCCCACAGAGGCGGTGGCCATATTTATATGACCGCGCGGTCGGTAGGAGGGTGATTTATAACGTCTGTGCAGCGCTGGCTCCTGTACCTGCCAGAGCGGAGTCCGGACATGTCTGCCGGAGAGCAGGACCCCCGCTGAGAGAGCCCGGGTCATGCTCCAGGACCGTGCACCAGAGGTTACCATAGGTTTAGGACCAGTATTGCAACCAGTGCGATGGTAAATGGTGCTTGATACGGCAGAGGTTTTGACTTGGATACTTGAGTTTTAAGTACTGTATACAGCGGTGCACGATTAAAGCCAAACTCCAGAACATTTCACCAAAAGAATATAATAAAGTACATGCAGTACTTTAATTGCTGGTGTTTAAAACAAACACATAAACAAAACATGAATCTTTAGTGTGAGTGTGCTTGTAACTATCGATATTAACAATGGAGTAACTGTAACCTACTTCTTTGTGAAGCCAAAAGGAAATGGGGGCTGGCATCAGAAGTTAATTTCTCCAATGGACTCTTTAAGTCATTATTGGACACAAACTTGCCATTCTTTCTTGTTTTAACCAATGGGCGAGGACGGCCCTTCTCTTTGGTCTTCATGGTGGGGTGTGACATTGCTGCGATTCCACCTCCGAGTGGTGAGGGACAACTCCAGAAAGAACTTCATGATGTGAAATCATATGGGACTTTACACGTGTCATAAACAGCTTAAAAGCCTGGCTCCAAAGAACATTATTTTAAGTAGAGTTTCTTCCTGTTTTGTTTAACCATGTTTAATTATGGCCTTTTTAATTAATTAATTTATTATTATAATCTTTCAGCTTTGATTGACAGGCCCTGGTGAACTATGGAGACTCGTGCCCTACTAGGAACATGCTCTTTAGGAGTGTCATTTTGATTTCACAATGTGGGAGTATTCCCATGAATTGGGAGGAGTGGCCATTGTTAGTCTATAAACATACATTTGTGCTCAAAAGTGTATATGCCCTTTTATTATTTTGGCCATTTTTCATATAATATGAATGATAACACAAAAACCTTTTTTCACTCTCATGGTTAGTGGTTGTGCGAAGCCATTTATTGCCAAAGAACTGAGTTTAATCTTTTGAAATCATAATGAAACAAACTACTCAAATGT
>OMNZ01109740.1:0-10632 GCA_900303255.1 Lesueurigobius sanzi | reverse complement strand
GAGAAATGGTCCCATGCCTTTTGTTTGGAAGCGGCTTGGAATACAGACACAATCTGTTCAACTGTGGAGGTGCAGGAAGGAGCAGAGCATCCAGAGAGGGACAGGAGACAGAGGCAGGTGGGAAGGAGCAGAGCAATGAGAGAGTGGCATCAATAACTCACCAGCAAGTGTTGTTTTTATGTTTATGTACGATAAACCTTTGTGAGTCTATGTCAGGGTGTGTTATACTTACCAACGCACCACTGCCTCCCCTGGCGGACAATAGTTATTCCCAACAGGAAAGAACAACTGAATTACAATGCATTATGAGACCACAGGAACAAACTAGTTTAGCAAAGGAGTTTTGTCTACAAATGGGCGTTTATTAGTAAGACAGAGCACCTTGAGGGCGAACAGTCCAATAACCTTGCTCTTTGATAATGCAGGTCATTGATGATATGTGAGGAAGTATGTGGGCCGATAACCACTTGAGCAACACTGCTTAAATTTACTAGCACATCTATTTTAACAAGGTTGGTTGATGGAAAAGCCAAAATCTCACCAGCAAGGGAGCCAATAGTGTTAACTGCTTTATCTTCTAGGTTTAATGAATAGGGTTCAGTCTCAAATGCAGTCAGTTAATAACACATCATGAATGTCTATGATTTTGTAAAGCACTGCATTCCTATTTGAATTATCAATTGTACATTTTGCATACGTACACACATCACATTTTTATAACAATCTACTTGCATGCGGTGGGTATGAGGCGTTGAAATGCTGTGGGCTGTGCAGCTGCAGTGTGAGCTGGGGCAGGGCTTCCTCTGCTCTTTTCTCAAATGAAAACAGTCAAAGCGTCTTCAGTCTACGTTTTTATCTCTATATTTGGTGAGCATTTCTTGAAACCGAGTTAATAATACATGTTTTATGGATTTTTCTAATAATTCTCAGTCTTGTAAGGTTGGAACAACAAGACAACTGGAGTCAATGTTTCACTTTCCTCCGAGAGAGCATCCTCATGGCAGTTGTTCGTGAGGTCCCGCCCACTCGATATAGCGATGGATGGTGAGCATGGATGGTGAAATTTGACATTACTGGCTCCGGACATGACCTGGACCCGGGTCCTCCTCCGAACAACTCCTTCACCCCTCTCTCACCATCTATATACACCACAGTTATATCTGGTGAGCGGGACCCTAGCAAAAAACTGCAAACAGGACGGTCTCAGGATGGAGAGCGAAACATTGGAATTTGTCAAAAAATGGAAGTCCAGTTCTTTTAACCTTATAAGACTGACTTAGTTTTACTTACCAGATCTATATGTGCTATTATTACGACTGAAGTTAGGTTTACATGGCATTATTGGGCTAAGTACTTTGTGGCTCTTAGTCATAATGTCCAAATATAATCATAGAATTGTGTGTAAACTTACTCTGGCGTGGGTCAAACATCGGTGTAACTGCTCCCCAAGTATCCGTACAGCATGTTGTGTTTGCAGGTGTGACTTACATTGTGCCAGTGTAGCAGCCAGCGCGGTCTTGAACTTCTCTTTGGCCTCCTCCATGTCCTTCTCGTGCTGGTCTTTCTCACTCATCAGTCTGCGGATGTGGCCGTTGGACAACTGGATCATGGAGTAGAAGTTGTTGGCGTTCCGGCGATTGACTTCACCTCGCTCCAGCCAGGTCAGGAGCACCCGTGCCGCCTCGGCAAACTGACCGTCGTCTGGAAAAAACGGGGCCAGGAGGCACACGAGTCAGGATAGTACAGCAAAGAGAGATTTAAATGGGTTATAGGGGCATCAAGGTCATTGCTGCTGTGAAACTATCAGCTAAAGACAGTTGATGCAACGTCTTTAGCTGATCGTTCATGTGGGTCTAGTTAAAGCGAATAGTGAAAAAAAATCTGCTTCAACAAATACCCAATTTCATATTAGATGCCGTACCCCTTTCCCAGGTGTGTGGATTTTGACCACTTTAATTGCACAGCTACTATTTTCTGATTCCTAAACCTGGCCAACACCTGACCTAAACCTGACCTACACCTGGCCTAAACATGGCCTAAACCTGACCTAAACATGGCCAACACCTGACCTAAACCTGGCCTACACCTGACATAAACCTGGCCTACCTGACCTAAACCTGGCCTACACCTGACCTAAACCTGGCCTAAACCTGACCTAAACCTGGCCTACACCTGACCTAAACCTGGCCTAAACCTGACATAAACCTGGCCTAAACCTGACCTAAACCTGGCCTAAACCTGGCCTAAACCTGACCTAAACCTGGCCTACACCTGACCTAAACCTGGCCTACACCTGACCTAAACCTGGCCTACACCTGACCTAAACCTGGCCTAAACCTGACCTAAACCTGACATAAACCTGGCCCAAACATGACCTAAACCCGGTCTAAACTTAGTCTAAACCTGGTATAAACCTAGTCTAAACCTGCTCTAATTGTGACCTAAACCTGGCTTAAATCTCATGTTTGAAGGCAGTACTTATTGTAAGATTTTGAGAAATTCTCTGTATTTTCTTCCTAAATCCCGATAATCCTGAATAATCGTAAAATCACAATATTTTTCCCTAAAATAATCATCAGTCACAAATGTAGAATCATGACATCCCTAACCGACAAAACAGAGCAATCTCTGGTGATGCCAGAGGTAACAAGGTAATAACCATTGAAGTAGAAAAACACAATTTGTGCCAGAGGTCACTGAAAATGAATATTTTGAGTTCTGAAAGAAATTATGAAGGCTGTCCTTCATTTTGAAGGATTGAAAATCAAGGCATCGTCATCACCTTTGAGAGTTTTACACACAATGTAGTTTCCAAATTCATGTTCCGTGATTCAGCTCCCAAATTATATTTAGATTTGCATCCATTTATCCTGTAATCTGTGTTTTATAACAAACATAATGAGAGATAAATTAATGAAGGATAAAAATAGCTCACAACAGATTTTTTACAACCCTGTCCTTCAAAGTTCTCTCTAGCGATTTGTGCTATAAAAGTGTTACGATGGGATGAGAGTGAAAGCTCTAAAAGCTCTAACACACCCACCTTTGATCCTGTCCCCCAGCAGGCTGCACTCATGGTCAGAGTAGTGGACGATGGGCGGAGGGGAAGGTGGTCTGAACAGATCCTCCTCTATCCTCCGCCGGTGCCGCTCCTCTCTGGCCAACATGCGCTGGTAACATTCCCACTCGTAGAAGTCGTCTCTGGCCTGGGCAAAGTCCACGTGGAGACGCCCGCTGTCTTTCTTGTCCGTGCTGGAGCCCAGGCGGATGCGGTAACCTGTGAAAGAAACTTGCAATTTCAAAGGCTGCATTTAAGTAAGTAACATACAGCGAAGATGTGCAGATAAAACATTCATACATTTACTACGGTGGCCTGGAAGTGCAAAACAAATTTACAAGTTTACAAAGAGTGAGTTGATCCGAAGAGTAAATGTTTTAAAACAAGTCTTGCGATCTCCATTGTTTTGAATGATAGCTAAAGTCTGACACCAGGACCGGAGTGTTTTCACTCTTTGGCAATTTGTTCAAAAATGTGTATATTTGTTTCAAAACTTGTTTTAAAACTCGTAAATTTGTTTTCGTTCTTTGTAAAGTTGTTTTAAAACTTGTAAATTTGTTCTAAAACTTGTAAATTTGTTTTGCCCTTCCAGGCCACCGAAAACAAATCTGAAGGAAAGCATTAGACTCCACTGAATAACAAGCCAAGAAGATGAGCTTACAGGGGCTTTGTGTTGGAGCTCTAGTCAAAGCACAAGACACACTATAATAGTGACAGTGGCTCTGGCATACTGTTTTTGTGTCCACGAGCAAGACACTTCACATGCCTCGTCTTCAGTGTCTGTGTACACTGCTGCATGATTGAGAATGCAGGACAATGGACGCAAATTAGCCCAGGAAGACTACAATCTGACACAGCTCATGTGAGTCCATTTACATGCAGTTTTGGGAAGTACATCGACAGCATAGAGCAAATGAAATGCTCTTTTTCTCATAGCACCAGAACAATGACAAACACTACATCACATTGCACTCTCCATTACATCTCTTATTCTAAAATCCCATGATCTGCATCCATCTTTATTTAGTAATTTCAGTGGTTTACATTTTCACAGTGAACAGCCAATAGACTGCTGTTACACTTATGTGGGAAAGCCCGTAAGCAATGGACCAAGAGTCAGCCACCACAGCATAAACAGAGAAATCAGCCTGAGCTTAGGGCTTGCTCCGTCAGCTTCAGGCTCCTAATATTAGACTACTTCAATATTTCATAAGCAATCCTAGCCCTGTCTGTGTGTGGGTGAGAGGGACATTATTTATGAGCAAAACACGCGGCTCAGCCATCCGCTTTAATACAGCATGGACTTCAGCCCTGCTTCACCGGGAAGGAAAAAAATAAGCCACCCCAAATTACCTCCAAACACTGTGGTCTGGTGCAAATATAGGCTACCTAACAATACACAGAACAGGTCTAAATTCAATAGTCACTTTAGGAGAAATGAATGTGTGATGTGTCTTACCGGATAAGTAGAGAGCCTTGTCCACAGTGAACTCCTCCGCAAAGCGAATGTGGCAGAAGTTTTTCTTGCTCTTGCGGATGGCGATGATGCCTCCACATGGACCAAAAATCTCCTCAATGGTCTGCTCAGTGGAATTCTCTGGCAGACCGCCCACAAACACAGTTTTACACCCAGGAGGGCGCTCCCTGGTGGCTGGAGGAGGGAGATCTAGGATAAAAAGAGCATGTGGTGTCAACCAATAAACTGCTGTGGTTGATAAGAATACTTATTTCCACCTTGATGTTTAAAGTACCTCAAATCAAAGAATTATAAAAAACAGAAATTGCCTCTGAGATTACAAATCTCTTTTTCAGAGCATTCCTGGTCCCAGACGGGATCCTATTGTGCATGTTTTTTAGTGTAGGGGCTACAGAGCTCCCGGAGGAGACTTACGCAGACACGGGGACAACATGCAAACTAAAGGCATCGAGGCCTTGGAATCGAGCCTTGGATCATCTTGCTGTGAGGCGCGAGCTTGAACACCTGTGCCACCGTGCCGCCCTCATTTTCATATTATAGTCTCCTCCTGGTGTGATATAGAGGGAGCTCTGATTGGCTCAGGGCAGTCACAGAGCAACACAGCACCCCAGGGTCTGAAGACGTGAAGAATTTACGCTGATCGATTGACTATCTCTGAGATAAAATGTTAATATCAAACCACTTCATCCATGAAAATTAAATTCTTTTTGTCACAGTGATTAAGTCACATGCTGGCAACCCCCTGCTACACGACCTCTTCAGCACAGATGGGAGTTGACTGGTCTAATCTCAGCAGATGAGACTTGTGAATCCAGATGAATGTGGTTAGTGCGGCCTATGAAGAGTGAAGCAGCTGATGAGGTTAGATTTCAGTAGGTCCCTCAGAAAGACTGCAGTCTGCTCTGCTTTGTATTCACACTGTAAACAGAGTGTGTTCATCAATATGAAAAAGAACCAGTGTAATTGAAAGGTCACATCAGTGAGCATGTCCCTTTGTCACAGTGTTTACTAATATCAAAAACAAGTCCTTTTACTTCAACTGTGGAAGTATAATGCCAGTTTATGTAATGTATTGTAATGTGAAAATAATGAACACCCAGGTAATGATACTAAAATTAGGTTGAACATTATGTCCTGGTATTATAAATGGTAAACTTAAAACAAAACAAAACAAAAAGCAAGAATTCAGTTTAAAAGTACATTATCTAAACTAGTTTCTAAGTTTCTGCCAAATGGTTTTAGGTACAGTAAACATACAGCAGTTCACTTGCAGCTGGCAACTTCATTTTTGCACTGGATCGACTGTGCAGGCTCTATATGGTATATACTGTATTTGCACGCTAACAGCTGGTAGCTCTGCGGCTACAGAACCAAACCAGGGACCTCTCGCAACAATACCAAGGCCCCAGGTTCAATTCCTGTGGTCCAATGTGGGGCTATTCTCAAAAGGGACCTGCAGGGGGCTCCAATCTCAAGTTAAGTACTTTGTTAAAAGCATTCTATTAGCCAACGCTTTTGTTTATGACTGAACAAACAAAAGCTAAACCAACTGGGAGGAGCTAATACAACCTAAATGACTACTTTTTGCACCCCCCTGTGTGATCCTGTCCTAATAGCTGTTGTGACAAGTAAATTTCTCCTTTGTGAGATCAATAAAGAAGAATCTTATCTTATCTTCTAATGGACATTGCATGTAACCTTTATATTACGCACTTACATAAACTGCTCTCTGTTCAGACACCAGGACGCACAATATAACTACATTTAGGTATATTCAATCAGCTCACTCAGTTGTGTGATATTATTAAGGTGAATCTCACGTTCACGATGTTCCGTTCAGTCCTCCCCTACAGGGAGGTGAGGCAGTTTCATTTAGAAGATTTCATTCTCGTCGAGTGGTTTCCAGCGCAAATGCCCACAGAGAGAGATGTTTTCCATTGATGATTTCTTTCTACATTAAATTCCCCACATCTCAAAGGTGATTCAGCTGACATCTGACATTAGATAGGTTTTCAGGTCGTGAGGGGAACGCGGCATAATCCCTCCAACATTCTCTCAGTCTGACCTAGAGTCGGCTGCTCGTTCACGTGCCCAGAATAACTTTACAGGATCTATCGCTGATGCATTCTAATCTGATGGGCACACTGAATAAAACTGAAATGGCTTTACACCCAAAACTATTTTAAACCCCCCCCTATGAAGTAATGCATGTGAAATATAGATACTGATTAACTCCAGCGATGGACTTACTGGGGTTGGGAGGGAACAGAGTGCAGCTCTTGCAGTGGATGATCTCCTTGACGACGGGCACATCCGGTACCAGTCCCAAACCAGGCAGGAGCGGATTCATCGGGGTGAACTCAGGCATCAGGCCCACATTTGGCTCAAAATCTGAAAACACAACATCCATCAAGATGTATGGATGCAGATGTAATTGCAGTAAAAGTACTATTCATTCATTAGCCTGCAAAAATTGGACTGAAGTCGCACTTTGCCCCTGGGCCAAAGTTTGGTCTTCATAGTAACAATAGCTCGCTCTGTACTTCATTGAATTTATTCAGTGCAGTACGGATAAAGTTTGCACCCAGTGCCACAAGAGTTTCTTGTGTCAACTGCAGTGAGGCCAGCAGCCTACACATAATAAAATACTCAAGCATTCATGAATAAATTATGGCAAAAACAATGTGCATATTTTAAGAGGTTCCTGCCGAGTCAGTCAAGTCAATCCTACTGTTTGAACAATAACCTTATGGATAATGAGCACAGCTGGGTCTGCATTATTCAAGCTTTCATTTATAGTATTGATTTCCACTGTAACAACACCCATGCACGCACACAGGCCCACATATAGGCTATAAGGCTTTTTGAAATGGAAATGATACTGCCTTCTGCTATCTGCATCACTGGTCTGCAGTGTGGTAAACCCTATCACCCTGTATATAGAGATAAGAAGGTAATATACACATCTAAAGACTAAAAGCCCAAATTGAAGAGACAACATTGAAGTGTTTTTGCTCTAGATGAGTTCAGAGCAGGTGGCCAAAGAAGGGGGAATAAGAAGGACCTTGATATGGTTATAAAATACTGATGGAGTTTCCAGCAGCTCGCGCATTAGCACATCAGTCGTACCGCCATCAATCCATTATACATTTTATCAACCCGGGCCGAGATGGGTGAGCACATTTCTGTCAACGCAAACAACATGGATGGTACTTGATCTATCATAGACCACACTAAACTATACAGTAGTTGGTTTGGTCCTGATTTAGTGTTTTTGGAGTCTTCTTTTGACACAATTTGCAGAAAGAGACATGTCTGAATTAAAATATCGCAATAATATCGTTACCGTGATACTGCATGCCCGTATCGCAAGTTTTTTCAATATCGTGCACTCTGATTTGAGTTCTACACATTATGAATCTGGGATGGCTCTCGTTCAATCCGCTTGTGACAGGGAGGGGCCGTCACAGCAATACTTCGAGATAATTGGGTGAAACGCCCGTTAGTAGCCGCTACTTGTGCCGAATCTGAGAAAAAAACAAACGTCTCTTTGCTCCCTTTTCAAATCAGAAATACTAGGCATTTCAGCTAAAACAGCATCAAAAAGTAAGTCCTTAGTCGCGGCCTTGTTTGTTATTCTTGGTGCGACGTCATACCCACATGTCCCGCCTTAACCCCCAATGCAGGCACGTCAATGGTCCGCACAAATGAATGGAGTCGAGCTGAACGTTTGTGGCTGGACTCTTTCGAGATATGTTTTCCCGACAAATCTAGCGCCAGGTTACAATTTGCTTGCCGTATAAACCATCCCTTTTCGTCCGATTTTCCACTTGCAGCACATACACATGGCATCAGTAAGCCGCCTCGCATCCAGCATCTCTCCCACATTGATTTCATTTCATGGTTTGTTGCCGTTTGGGTTCCTGATTTGTGATTTTCTTATTCACAAACATGTAGAAAGCACGCGCTCTGAACAAATACTGAAAATGAAATGTGTTATGTATGAGCTACTCCGATATAAGCCCATTTCTTGTTGTTGCTCATATTGCTCCACTATTACAGACACATACTCCACTTTCATCCTAACATCTCGGTGTTAAACTAGGTCCTTGGGGGCTGTGATTAAATAAATTACCTCCTGAGCTGCCCATCAGTCACAAAGCGCAGAGTGATTGACATCTGATTGTGTTAAGCTCATGGCCATTAAATGCTATCCTCCACTCTCCTCTCCGGCGTTCTCTGCTCTGTTTTAAGTTTAGCCTCTGGCGTCAGTAAAAGGAGGAAGCAGCACAGAGACATTAGTGATCGCTGTGAGGCATGCTGGGAAATACTCTCTAATGAGAGCACATACACCACCACCAGCAAAACCAATGACTTTTCATCCAAAAGTCACCCTCCCCTAACTTTCTCACTTTAAAGTAAGACATTTTTGGTCAACAACTTTGATGGACCCAAAGGTTATTCAATGAAGAAAGTTTTTTGTGCATTTGAGTTATTCAGCCTGCACAGTCGGCTAATCCTCCGACTACGGAAGATACATATAAAACCAACAAGTAGGACTTGACTGAGGTAAGTTGGCATGGTGCAGCACTGAAGGCATTGAGTTACTCTGTATATCTTAGTATCTTGTATGCTAAAATTGCATTTTCCAAATCCTTTTGTATCTGAATATATAGTATGCCAAATCATATAATGTGACACATTTCACAATGAGTGCAGTAGGATAAAAATGTTTTTCAGCAATTCCTATTATTAGCCTCTTAAGACCTAGAGTCCCCGAAAATGTGGACTTTTTTTTCAGATACAGTTACTGACCTACGTGTTTTACGCAGAAAAATATTCCAAAGTTGCAAACTAGTGACAGCTCATGTGGGATTATTCATTTCTGTTGTTATTTCCTACACCACAGGGAGGAAAAAGGCCTTTTTGTGGGAAAATGTGTGTTTTTTTATCAGGCGGAAATTCATTCAAAACAATGGCAACCTCATTTTATTGTCAAACAACATCATTTATTTTTATTTCACTTCCACCGTCATCCCAAAGCTCTACCAAATGTGTGGACACCAAGATTAGCCATGTTCACCTAGGATGTAAAGACATGATTTTTGGAGAAAAAGGCCTAGGGCTTAAAAGGTTAAGGTAACTGTAGTATCTCTAGCGGCTGTGTGCCACTCCTCACGGTCCACCTACACACACACCAAACTTTCTGACATCTTCCCAGTGCAACTCCAAAGTAGAACAAACAAATAATTATTAAAGACTTGAGCTGTTAGGTAGCACTGTGGTAGAGATGGAGTAAATAGTATAATCAAGAACATTTTAACCACTGATCATACTAACATTAATATAGGCTATGATAACAATGTGAAATGCATTGGACAGATGTCAGTGGCAGTTCCTTTTTATGTGGATGCAGGGAATCCCGGTGAAGCCTGGGAAATGGGGGGGAATGCTCTTGGAATAGGATCCTCTTTGCGATGTGGAAACCAGATGCTGAAAACTGCAGAGTTTTCCGCCTCTGCCTCAGGCCAAACATCACACTGTATCTGTGAAGATTTATGTCTGGACACACAATGTATGGCATGTTGTAATATTTGGCTTCACTAAAACAAATGTAATTCATCTCAATTGCAGTGGAGACAATCATCCTACCATGAATTAGTTTATTTATTTATTTGAGCAGTAAACATGCTCAAAAGGAGTAGGCTGAAGCAAAAGAGCTTATAAGCACCTACCCCAACATCCATACAATAAAATGTGTCATTTCAGAAACAGTGCAGAATGAACAAAACAAAACAACAAAGAAACAACAACAACAGGCTTCTGTCCTGTTCACTTACAGTCTCTGACCAAGAAGGAAATTCTGACCTTTACATTAGTCGTTAAGGCAATATGAAGATGACAATGTTCAGTCACATGACCACTGTCATGTACACACAAACACACATACATGTACCAGTTCATAAATTAACTTCATCTTACTACATTATCAATCATACAATTAACAGGATCATATTTTGATTTGTCTGACTTGTTATTTAAGTGTCTATATTAACACAGACCAAAATACAACAACAGTCTCATTTCATGTACAATG
>OMNZ01109739.1:0-14991 GCA_900303255.1 Lesueurigobius sanzi | reverse complement strand
AACCACTCGACAACATTATGATGTACAGCTCAGAGCCGCTATCTAACAAACAACTACGAGCGAAACTCCGAACGGATTCGTTTGGAGCGGTCCCAGATTGATATTGTGGAGAACTCAACTACGAGTGCTACACAATGTCTATCTGGCTCTTGCCAGGTTAGCCCTTTCTACCTCAAACGCCCAAAATAAACTATGTAAAAAAAACAAAAAACAAAGAAACTATTTTTTGTGCAAATGTTGTCATATATACTTTAACAATAAAGAGAAGTAATAGAAGCGCCAGTGCTAGTGCCAGACCAGGGTAGAATCTGATCCAATCTCCCTGAATTTGGAGATGTGGTTTACTCAGGTCAAAAACACATCTCCAAACCTCCACTGCAAACTGCATTCTCACCAGAAGTAATCAGCTCCACAGTTTGCGAAACCCTGTCATAGTCACCAGGTCTAGGAGGAGTTAGTACACAGTTTTCGAGTTAACTTTTCTCCCATTCTCCGCAGTCTCCGGTGAAACGGAGCCTTCATAAGCTGTTGACAGATGCGTTGCATTGTGGCGGCGGCGGTGCGTCTTTCCTAAATCTTTCCCTGAATTTGGGATTTGTCAAACTTTAGTGAGCCAACTTTAAACACTGCCGCAGTCTCAGGAGCCATCTGCCAGAGCTAACTTCCAAGGCCGGTTAAGATTAATAACACATTGAAGACTTGTCACATTTGTACAGTAATTTGTCGGTGGCTGAATCATCACAACAGACTTTTAAAAATAGCGGCCCAAGGTATTGCAACAAGTTTAGTGGTATCATGTCAAAATGTGAGATGGGATGGGAATAAGGAAGTAACAGAATCTCATTAAATAGAAGGTGCTGGACATTGGTAGCATCATATTTATATCCCAAAATAAATGGCTAGACAAGGTACTCTTCAGATTAGAGTACAAAAGCCCTAATTTGGCAGCTCGGTGGCTGAGCGGTTAGAGAAGGTCCCGGATTCGATTCCCGAAACACACAGGCCTTTCTTTGAGGTGTGAGGTTTGCATATTCTCCCTGGGTTTCCTCTGGGTGCTCCAGTTTCCCCAAAAACTGGAGCAAAATGTTAATCCTCCAGCCATTAGCCTGGCACCAGATCTGGAGGTGGGTCCATGGCACTGCGCACGTGAAGGGTTGTCCCAGCGCCACCGAAGTATGGGTCAAATGCAGAGAACGAATTTCCCCGAGGAGATTTGTAAAGAGCGCCTTAACCTTAACAAGCCAGTAAACATTTTAACACCTACTGTATACAATATATTTATTTGATTAACATGCATATATCATATACTGTATACTATACTGTATATTCAGCTGAACTGAGCTGAACAATTTTCCTGGCAGTTGTTGAAGGTCATGTAAACGTTAGATCAGGGACATTTGAGGAGTTTTTGTGTCATTGTGATTTCAAAAGAGTAAACTCAGTTCTTTGGCAATAAATGGCTTTGCACAACCACTAATCACGAGAATATTTTTGTGTTAGTTATTATAATATTGAAGTACATCCCACATCCCTTGAACTTGAATTTCAACTGCTACTGAACAGGTGTAAGATTGTTTTACATTTCACTATCTTCTTTAGTAAACTTCATGATGCTAAATCCCCGCTGTGTTAGCTGGCTGTTGTTATTATAAAGATCCCATGGGCCCGCCAATAATAATTCAATAGACTGCTCTGGCTAAATAAATAACACATAGCACTGACAGTAAGCTAAAAACAAAACAAATTCATTTCAATTTAATTCACTTTTTGCTTTGTGGGGTCCCGTGTAATACCTGGACCCCACTTTAGAAACCACTGCTGTAGCATAACATTTGACTGCACTAGGTTTTTGTTGCAGAAAATGGCATTGAATTTAAGTTTATTTGGAACTTTTGGCTATTGCCTAAGCATCTTTTATAACACACGCTTGCACGAAGAGTATAAATTACATACTTCTGGATAAAACATACCCAATTTGAAGGTTAAACAGATAACAATTCATATTGGATTTGTCTGTATACACTGACACCAAAAGAACATCTCTTTGGACCTCTTGACCTTTTGAACACTCATTATGCATGTAGAGTATGCCTAAAGTGTAAACTAAAATCATAAACGCATGCATAAATAAGTCCAAAGTATGGCGGTGTCAGAGGTCGCAACGATTTTGTGGATATGTAGTTAATAAGACGCACATCACGTTGCACTTTTAGAACAATGGCTGTTACACACCCTCAAACTATTTTGTCAGACTAAGTTTGGACAGAAGTGAACATTTTAATGAAGTGAAATTAAAGATTCTGCACATCATGTTATTTGTGCTCAGTTTCAGGGAGAGTGCCACGGTTACTGCTTGACATGTCTATTGCTTCTGTAAGAATGAAGTTTTATATTTTTGGGGAAATTATACTTAACACATCGAGTGCCAAAAACGCAATATTGTGGTTTTGGTTTATTTATGTAAATGATGAAACTAGACACTCTAACACAGTGGCTCCCAACCTTTTTGGCTCACGTACCCCTTGCGGCTTTCATTTATACTCTGAGTACCCCCTGCTTCCATGGTTTTGTTGATTAGTCACAAAGTGAACTGAAATAAATGACGATCAAAAACTCTTGTAAACTTCATGTAATAAATCATAAGGATTGAATTTCCTCGTGTTCATTCTACAGCTGTAGAAATGTGGTTGTTTTGTAGCCATCCCGCCACCCCCCTTGGTGGTTTTGTGAACAGTAAAACTATATTTACCTTACACAAGTCCTTTGACCTGGGAATGTAAGTATCAGAAGTGTCAGGTTCAAACGGTGCATGTTTCATAAACCCGCAATATCTCAGTTTCAAGAACAAAACAGTGATTTTGATGAAAACCAGCCTCTGTTTAGCTCGGGATTTCTCAGGAACCGAGGCATGTAGAAATAAACGGTTTCCACCCACTGAGAACTTTCAAAAGAGTCATAGTATGTGTCCATAGCTATAACATAGAATACACTGTGGTGCTACAAACATAAAAAATGGTCTAGATTGCTGGTACTCTACGGCTAATAAATACAATTAAAATGTAGGTTGGTCAACAAAGTAGGCAAACTTATTAATACATGAGGTCCATTGAAATAGATTGCATGTCCCCATTTAGTCCCCTGCTAAATCTGTCCTCTGCATCTCTAATAATTAGTGCTCGGACAATAACATTGGATTGTTCATTCACTCCACACATGGTGGTAGTAAGCTACAATTGCAGCCACAGTAGATCACTCACACACACACCGCATTCACACACAGGGAAGTAGGGTGATCACTTCCAATTGCAGAAAAAGTGGGACCAATTATGCACTTTGAAGGGGGAAAGGAAGGGAGCACCGCCGCTTTATACATTGTGCCAATTTGGCCTTTGTTTAACGCACGGAGCGATGCTTGTGAGCCATGTCTCCCAGTTCTTACGACAGACACAATGTAATAAATTCATCAGAAAACACAAGTTCAGATGGCCTGACAAAACCTTTGCAGCCTGTAGTATTCTCTGGAGCCTGAGCTCACAGCGCTGAGTGAGAGAAGAGACGAGAGGTGCAGAGAGAGGGGAAGTTGGAGAATGACTCTTAAGTTATCAGGGGCACCAATAATTAAACTATTACCTATAAACTCAATTGATTAATACAGTTTGTTTTGATGCATGTTGGAGAGTGTGTTCAATAGGTTATACTTTTGTGCTTAGGGCACCAAATGGCTACCTACCTGGAGACATGAAAAAGCTGCAGTAGGGCTTGCAAATGATTGTAGTTTATTGCCAAACATGCTTGTTTAAAGTTCAAATGTCTTGAAAATGGTATTGTAAAAGGTTGTAACATATCCCAAACCAGTTAGGAGACGATTGTACCTAACATTGACTTATAACCATAAAAAAAGTTGGGTATCGTCTAAATTGGTGGAACAGTGACTTAAATGGCTGTGCAGTAAGCCTGAAAGAAATACAAGAGGTCTCCTAAAGAGCCTTGCCCCAAGGACACAGAATTCGAACCACCATCTGAGCCATGTCAGTGAGACATTTAGGATTGCACACAGTGACCACAGTGCAGCGCCCGGGAACAAACCTTAGACCTAGGTATCGTCTGTGGAGGAATAGCCTATTGTACATATTTTAGATTGATGGGGAAACACCGTATAATGGAGGAAACCCATGAAGACAAAGCAGGAGAACGCAAACTCCACACACAAAGACCCTACCCTAAGGTTTAGGAATTGATCCATGGGACATTAACCACTCCACCACCGTGCCCGATTCGTTGAGTAAAAAACAACTGTAGCGTCATTGAGAAAAGGACGAAGGCCTGACCCATCTACAATCAACTCCAATGGCCAGTATCAGTCCGACCATCATCACTCAAGACACCAACAAAATGTTCATTTCCTGTGAGTGATTAAACCTCAGAGCACCTTTCCTCACCCCCTCGTCTCCCCATCCCGCCCTCGCCTCCGTCTCATCCGTGCGTCAGATTGAAGATCAGATTGGCTGTTTTTGGTTCCCCACTCTCCCCCCTCCAATTCCAATATGGTGCCGGGCGTGTGCGTGGTGACTGGCTGCGGGGTGATAAGGCTTACCGGAGTTGAATATAGCTCCGACCTGGAAGGAGAGCTCGGACTCGTGCTCGGCCTCACACGGGTACACGGCCTTGGCCTTCCTGCTGCTGCTGACACTGAAAAATGAAGGCAATCAGTGAGCTGGAGCAGGATTACAGAGCGCTTCAATCCAGGCAACTGCGGCATTCATACACTAGACTGGAGTAGGTAAACTGGGCACGGCAGCGGGCATGAAGAAGAGACTGTTTGTGAGCACTTTTACATGGTTTTCTTCGCGATGATTTCAATGTTGTAGCTCTGGTCACTAACCATGACTTAAGACAAAATATATTTTGCATCTACAGAAAGCTGGTAATCCATGTAAGGGTGAGTTTCCCTGACACTGCAAAAAATTATATCTCTACAAGGCCAAGATTCTTCAGTAAATGGTAAATGGTCACATTTATATAGCGCTTTTCTACCTGCTTTAGGCACTCAAAGCGCTTTACATCAAGGAACCATTCACCCATTCACACTCTCATTCATACACCAGTGTACGCAGACACTGGAGGCAAGGTGGGTGAAGTGTCTTGCCCAAGGACACAACGACAGTATGCACCTGCGGGGATCGAACCGCTAACCCTCCGATTACAAGACGACCCGCTCTACTACTTGCGCCACCGTCGCCCCACGTCTTCAGTCTTCATCTGTACTCTGTAGTTGAATTGTAGGACGTTTCGATCTTAGTCCGAAGATCTTCCTCAGCGAATAAAGACTTAAACACGGTCTCTTCAGCTTACACTTCTACAGTAGTAGTTGAGTACAGATCAAGAATTTTGGCCTACGATGGACAACTCCTGTATGACTGAGAACTTACACAGACGTATATCTCTATAAGTTCAATCTACTCCAATATTTGCGCTAAATTAGAGTAAGTTAAGAAAAAAATATCTTTCAAGTATCCTGAGATTTGTTACAAGAGCAATAAAATGTTTTATTTTTATTATTATTATTATTATTATTATTATTATTATTATTATTATTATTATTATTATTATTATTATTATTATAGTACACTGTGAACACTATGTTTTCATTGGTAGAGTGATTTTTTTTCATTTGGCAAGTCAGAACTACTCTGCGCGGTGGATGAGTGGGAAACGCTCTTGTCTCACAGTAAGAAGGCCTGTGCTTGATTCCTGAACTGTACAGGCTTTTATGTGTGGAGTTTGCATATCTCTCCCCGTGTCTGGATGAGTGTCCTCCATGTGCTCCTCCGATCAACCCAAAAACATGCACAGTAAGATAGTCCCTCTGCCAGGTGACTCTGACCATTAGACTGACTCCACATCTGAAGACGACTTTCCCCAGCGGCCTCGAAGGGTTGCTTATTGTTTGTTTGGTTGAGACAGTGGATGTTAGTGGACATAGTACATGGGACTCATACACAGTATTGGGGGTAACATATTGCAAAAGTAACAAGTTACAGATATACATTTATTTTTTAAGTAACTGAGGAATATAATATATTATATAATATTATAATATATTACGATGCCAAAATCCACCCAAATAAACCGTGGTATCAAATCAAGTTGGATACCAGAGTGGAAGAAGATCCGCGGAGGCTTGTGTAGCTAACATCGTCAAAACAAAGGAAATCTTTGACTGCACTTTTGCTCGGTGGCATTATTCCCACTATTTTCCATTTATATTTTGCCAAAAGTAACTGAAAATTTCCTCAAAGTAGTGCAACTACAAATATAATATATTTTTTAAAGTTGTAACTAGTAATATAGAATATATTACAATTTTAAGGTAACTTGCCCAACACTACATGTAAACACGCCACTCCGGATTGCAGCCATGGGTTAGTTTGCATCTGTTGTCCTCAAATGCAGAGGACAAATTTCCCTACAGGGACAATAAAGTACAACACCACCAACTTAAGGACTCAAATGAGGGAGTAATTGGAGTAATTAAAACTTTTATTTGCAGTGTAGATACTCCAGTTTCCTCCATTCAACCCATATAATGCACAGAAGGCCAGTCCCCCGACTACTGTAAGTTATCCTGACAAAGATCTTGTTCCAAGATGTATACATTTGTTGCCTTGAGGTAAATGCAGAGAACAATCATTCCTTATTTAAAGGAGACATTATACAAAATCAACTTTTTCCATCACAAACTTTTGAGTATTCCAAGCTTACTTTGGTTGTTTCAGTACCGGTGAGGAGCTCAGATCTGCACTTCCTGAGGTGTATCGGTGTCACTGAAAGTTTGTTTCTATTAAGCCGCCTCCCACTTGCTGCCTACAGAGGGAGCTCTAGACAAACTCCGCCCAATCCCAGACATCTTTGTTTCAGAGTCACTGTCTTATCCTTACATATACATTATTTAAAATTATTAAATATAAAATATCAATGCTGGAGTGCCCAATAGAAATTTTCTAATTGAGCAGGAAATGTCCACTTTTATGGAATTTTAAATATTATGAAAGAGTACCAAATAACTGCAATTATTCTTGGTTATGGTTACGGTGCACTTCATTTGGTACACAACAGCTAGCACTCTTGTCACACAGCAACAAGGTCCTGTATTGGATTCTGTGTGGAATTTGCGAGTTGTCCCTGTGCCTTCTTGAGTTTCCTTCAGGTGTCCCAGTTTCCCTACCTCTGAAAACACACACAAAATAATTCCCTCTGGGGCCAGGAGGACACCCCTGAAAAAAAAAAATTAAAAATGCTGAGACCTAGAGGGACTTTTCTGGTCCGATTAGGTCAATTTCTTTTATTATAGCCAGATTCTTTCCTGCTTAAATAAAGTTTAAATTGACCCTTTAGGGAAATTTGCTGTCTGGATGACCACAATGGACTGTGATTGGATCTTTGATGGGCAAATACAACATAAACACATTGTAAAACATATAAACTTTAAGATTATGAGACAAAATTTGCATCCGACGATAAAAACCAGTTCGACTCCAGTCCCCCCAAAGGAGCCTTGCCCCCTTGCATTAACATGGACACAGCGAACGCCCACAGAACACACAATTACTACAGAACTCGGGCATTTGTGCAGGCTTTTGTGCGTGCGTCGAGCCAGCGTCTGCGAGATAATTTAAAACTAGCAGGGGGATTGGAAAGCAGGTTCTGCACTCAAACACTGGCCCGAAAAGGAAGTCTGTGTCTGCAGCGCTCTGGCTTTTAAATGCACATTGGGGAGTTCAGAAAGCGCATTTTAAATCAGTCTGATGTAAAAGAGCCCCATCACAGCGACCGCATTCATGGTTTTGCAAAGGTTAGTAAAAAGCTGTATTTATGCCATTCCGTTTGCGTCAACATAAAAACTCTCCCCACAGAAAGCTTGTTTTGCCAGCTATTGCCGCGCGTTATCTCCCATCCCAGCGACATTAGCATGTAGTAATGGTGCCTTCAAAACGCCAAGCCCTGATAAATATTTCATATTCTCTCTGCGCCGTGGCTACAATGCGGGAAGAGAGAGGAGCCTCCAAAAAATTGTGGTCAGAGCGCTGTCAATACAATGTTTTGTGGAGTTGCTGAATTCAGAATGCAGCTACGCAAAGCCTATTTGGGAAAAAAGAGGGTTTGTATCTACATGAAAAAGGCATTAATGGACTGCTCATAGAATGACAGAGCTTTTTTTGCGTTAGCCTCAACAGCATCTGAAAGCACTAGGGTGGATTCATTATTTAGCCAAAGCCATACATCAGCATAATGTGAACACAGCGCCATCCAGATAGCGGCGAGTCGAGTGGATCGGGAAATGCATAACGCGGCCGAATCCAGTCTTATACTGTATAGTGTTGGAACTCCAGCTCAACTTTAGACAACACATGGAAGATCTATTTTCCCCACAGTCATTGTAACTTTTCATCACAAAAACCTGCCAGCAATGACAACATTAAATTAACACAAATACAACATTTTTAATGCTACAGACGCCACAAATCAGCACATATTAAATATTAATTTCCAAATTCAATACAAAATTTGATACAACGGACAACTTTTGGCCAGAAATACAGCATGATTTCTGCCAAAACTCCAGTCTAGACCCTAATTTTTGTATTTTTGAATCTTGACACTTGACACTCTTTTGGCTATTTTTTCATACTGCATCAGACCTGCTCAACCATACTTCTGTTTTGACTCTCATGTTCATCACTTTATATCAGGGTTTCAGCCGGGCATTAAAAGCCATTACAGGAATAGGCCACTATTTTCCATACTGAGATATGTTTTTACCTGAGCTTAGACGAGTTGATGCGTACCTGTGTGGTCTTTGCGCGTGGCCTCGGTCCCGTAAATAGATTGATGATGTTGTTAGCATTAGCCTCTGCTAGGAGTGAAGATATTACTGCGCAGACCTCAAAGTGCTCCTAAGGTGTTATTACGCCTTACAATATAGTACCCCTTTATATCAGCTTAGAAAATCGACAGGTTTAAATTTGTGTAACTATACTTGGATAGTGTAACTACTCACGTAACCGTATTTAAATAGGGAAAACGTGGACTTTCCCCATAGGAATACGCTAGCAGAGGCTAATGCTAATAACATCTTCAGTCTATTTACAGGACTGAGGGCACGCGCAAAGACAAGACAGGTACGCATCAACTCGTCTAAGCTCAGGTAAAAACATATCTCAGTATGGAAAATAGTGGCCTATTCCTGTAATGGCTTTTAATGCCCAGCTGAAACCCTGATATAAAGTGAAGAACATGAGAGTCAAAACAGAAGTATGGTTGAGCAGGTCTGATGCAGTACAAAAAAATAGCCAAAAGAGTCCAAAAGCAATCATTGCATCTTCATTTTAGTCAATCATTTCTAAATAGAGTTGCAAAAAAACCATCAAATTAACTGGGATTAAAATGAATGCTGTAGTGATTTTAACCAATCACAGTGAAGTGTGATAAAAACAAAATCAATTTAAGTTACCGCGTGTCTTTGTTAGCAAAAAATGCATTAATCTCAGTCAGATGAAGGCCGATAGCGATCAATTGCTGATGTATTGTGCGGCCCTCTCTGACTTTGTTACGCGTTACATGGTAAATCTGAAGTGTCATCATTCATTTACGTGTACCAAAGTTAAATTTCCCATACGCATAAATCAAATCTGCCAAAGCAGCAGTCGTCATCTGTCCAGTGAAGTTGGGAGAAGCCCAGGCCCAGATTTCAAAGAGCAGGCCGCTGTTACCTGTCCTCGGGCTGGTCTTTGTCCGCGGCGGTGGGGGGGCTCTCTGAAGTGGGACTGGACCAGGAAGCAGCTGCTGTCGACACCCTGAGCACACAAATACATCCTATTACCCGCCTGATCACTTTCAATTATGGGACATCGGGGTTTCTCAACTGGTGGTCCCACGTCCAAAAGTGGGTCGCAGGAAGGGTGCATGAACTGTGGCGTGAACATCAGACTAATTCACAAATCAATATCTTGAAGCGTGCAAGTTTTTGCCCAAAGATGATGATGACTGTGAGTTATTTGAATCCAGCACTATACACACACTGCCCTCTTCAGACACTGCACTTGCATGATTTGGTTAAGGGGACGCTACCAAATCATACTGAGCCACGTGAAGAGAGTAAAAACTAATTTATAACTTTTCATATCATTGCTGCTTGTGCTAATATTATTCACTATTTGCCACATAGTTCATCATTAGAACAGACATTTTTGCAACAGCGCAGTGGCACTTGTGGCCTCTAGAGGCGCTAAGCCTGAAAAGTTATAGTGTTACTTTAAAGTTGTGGTGTAATGAATGTAAACCTCAATGTCCAGCATTTATTGTGATATTGTGTCGACTTTCTCTGCCTCATCCCCTAGACTTAGATCCCTGGCTGTTAGGGATCTGGTGGGAACAACAGCGGTGTCGACATGACTGGACAGCGCCTCGGCTGTGGGACTGGACAGCGGTGGCCTCTGCAGCTGGACATAGAGCTAGGGACTCAAGTCGCCCTAGGGACTGTCTTTTGCCTATCCGTCCATAGGATTGGATCCCTCCCCACTGTGGTTCTTCTCGAGGTTTGTCAATTTTTTACCCACGGGGTTTTTGGAGCTTTTTCTTGCTGTGTAGGAGGGTCTAAGGATGGACGATACCCAGGGCTGGGTTTGTTTAGATATTACATTTGTGTGATATTACATCTGTTTGTGACATTTCATTTGTTTTTCTATTAGTTGTTCATTTGTTCTCGGACTGTGTTTGAGATGACTCCTGTTGCGAAATAAAAACAAAGTGATTGATTGATATGAAGTTTTCTCCAAAAAAAAAAAACTTTTTTCTGTAAAATTTCCAGAAGAGCCTTTTGTGCTTAAAAGATTACTGATTTACAAACAGGTCCAGTTTGAAAACCAATAATCACACAAATAATGGTAAAATTATTGTAACAGTTGCATAATTATAAAGAGCTCCTTGTCGAAATTGTTCCAAATAATAAAGAAATCAATAAATCAGGATTTTCAAACTACTTTTGGACAGCTCAGCCTGTTTTGCATCACAATAGAACATTATTCGTGCATGTGTACCAGTCTTTTGCAGACATGTGATCAGCGGTTGCTGCTGGAGGTTGCCATGTTGATGGAAGTCATGTGACATCTGTCAAGTGCACAGCGAATGATACAGCCGTCATCCAGTATGGCGTTGCCTATGGGCCCGTGTTAGCTAGACATGACCACGATGTGACGTTATGTGAATTTAACTGATAGTTTTTACCCCAAGGACTAATGATGTTATAAAATATTGTTATACAAAACGCCAGCAGAGGGCGCAAAAAACACCACATGTCCCTCTTTTGGTTGTAATGCACAGCAATTTAGGCCTTTATGCCCCTGCCCTACCTATCGAGATAATGTGTCAAATCTAACAAGTTAGATTTAGATTGAAGTCACACTCATTGCATCAATTCTCAAATATTGGGTGCCTTATCTTAACTTGATTGGAATATTTTGTGGCCTGTTGCTAACCTTGTGTGTTTAAAGGGCAAATTAGCAAATCAAATGGTTCTATGGCAGCCTTAACCTAATATAACTTATAATTTCTGATGTCCGTCCCAGTGTCCCACCACACGCACAACAATCTCCTACTGCTGAAGTGGAAATGGACATTTGGATTGTAAGGGAAGAGAGTTTGAACATGGACTGGATCAGAACAAGTTTGGTGCAAATGTCTAGACTTTAAAACTCAAAGAAACTTCATGGATTTCTCAGTGTGACGTATATTGGAGTGTGGGCTGGCGTTTTTGATGATGTAATAACATGGTTAAAAACTATAAAAGCTGCTTCTGCATCGGCACAGTTGTAAACCAATAGTTTATATGAATGTAATACCATTTCCTTTGAACCAATTAAACCAGAAAAACACTAGAGGCATTAGGAATATTTGGTTATGTCTGCTGGTAACCTGTTGTTATGGTGACAATGTGAGAAAAGGATTTGCAAAGCGAGGAGTTTCTGGACCAAAATCTGAGATGCAGTGAAAGCTCGTTTGGTGAGGTACCATCACACAGGCTGAATGTGCCACTTTAATGAGCCCATTGCGCACAGGGACACTCAATTTACCTGAAACCCATGATTAGTAAAGTTAATCAAGTTTTAACACACAAGGAGCTGGAAAACAAGTTGAGTTTGTTGGAGCGCGTGTGTTAGTGCATCTCCTGAATCTAAGGTGAGACACTGGAGGTGGATAAGCAAGAAAAGAATAATTTAGAGATACATTTTTGGCTGTAGGTTACATAAATATGTACAATAACGTATTGCAAGTTTTCTGGCATTTTAGGTTTTTATATAAAAATGGGGCATTTACAGTTGTGCTCAAAAGTTTACATACCCTGAATGACAGAAAACTTTGCAGTTCATAGAATATGAGTGATAACACAAAAACCTTTATTTCACTCATAGTTAGTGGTTGTGTGAAGCCATTTATTGTTAAAAAACCTGTTTGTTAACGCTTTTCAACTAAGAACGAGCCAAATGTCCCTGATCAAAAGTTTACATATTGTGCATCTTGAAACAAACATCATTTTTTTCCAGAGAGTCCTGTATTTCAGCTGAAGTGAGGTTTTCTTTGCTCCTGAACAATTTTCCTGGCAGTTGTAGAAGGTCATGTAGACGTTAGATCAGGGACATTTGAGTAGTTTCTGTTTCATTATGATTTCAAAAGAGTAAACTCAGTTCTTTGGCAATGACCATGAGTGGGGGAAAAAAGGGCTATCATTACTTTATCAAAAATGGCCAAAAGATTGAAAGGGTATGTATACTTTTGAGCACAACTGTATGTATGAAAATGACAAAAATGCATATATTTTCAGCAACTAACACATACAAATGCATAAAGCCAGGTTCAAACGTATGGTACATTTATTTGTTGACGTAGTTACAAAGTTTTGCTCAGAGGGGGTATTGGATGTCAAGCTACAATCCATATCAATCTATGAAGAAACACCTTATTGTCAATATTATTATTAGAACTGGCTAAACCTTTCTTTAATAAAATAACTAATAGTTGTTATATGAAGACTCCTGGATGACTGAGAGCCTACACACACTAAATGTGATGTTAGTGCTGCTAGTAGTTATTTGTGCATCTTTTGTCTTTGCTATTCCCAGTCTCCAGAAGTGCCTTGCATGATATTGCTCCAACAAGTCTTCATAAGAATCTGATCTAAGTGCAGTGTGAGTCCGTGCACAGCAGACTGTAGTTTGAGAGTAAGATAAAGCCGGGTGTGCAGAGGGTGCTGTCCTGCTGTCTAGTGCGTCTGATTGTGTGTGTAGAGCTGGAGGAGGCAGGGGTCCTGGAGGAGCAGACAGCAGCAGAGCAGAGGAGAGCCACGGCCAGGCACCCCTCTGTGCTCCATGCCTGCCCCGGGGCCAGTGCTAATACAGCACATAATGAGCAAATTGCTCCTAGCTGCCGCTCCCATAGAGACGTTAATAAAGGCAATTAGAGGGTGGCTGGGAGGGGCCGGGCTGGACAGTTACATTGGCTCTGGAGGATGAAACACATTTAAAGGACTGGTGAAGTGAGGTGAGCGTGGGGCTTTCATCTCCCTGTCCTTCCCTAGAGGTGCTGCTCCGGCTCGGCCCGACTCACTCGGACTCTCACAGTGGTGATTTATAGCTCTGCAGCAGCCAGGGCCACTGTGGAGCTCAGCTGCTCCACATCAGCATGGGGGACAGGCGCTGCAGTGCACCAAATCCACTCATTAACCCTCACCCCCCTCCCGCCCCGGCCGGACGCTGTCTGCTGGGTCACCGCCAGGAACCCCGCACCTGCAGGACCTGAGCACCTCAGCCAAAAAAACAGGCTCAGGGAGAAGGAATAGGACCTACACAAGACCTGGACTAATACAGAAGTAAAAGACAACTGGCACCATGCACATTTATTATTTCATACATTAATCTATTCTCTAAATAAAGTATGACATATATTCATGTCCTTATACATGTGCCAGAAAGTTGTATATTTAAAGCCACACTGCGGAGCATTTCAGGTTATATACAGTGCCTCTCGAAAGTACTAATACACCTTGAACTTTTGCACATTTTGTCAAGTTTACAACCATAAACATATAGATCTTATTTTGATTTTTTTTTACTGAAAGTTCACACACAAGTAACAGACAACTGTGAAGTGAAAGCAAAATGATACATGATTTTGTTATTATTTTAAAAATAGAAAAGTGAAAAGTGGGGTGTGCACAAGTATTCATACAGATTTTTCTGAGTGCATTAAATTGCCTTTAAAACATTCCTAATGACTTCTGAATGTTCACACCTTGCCCTAATGATTAAATAGAGGCCACCTGTGTGTAATCTACTCTCAGTTTAATTACAGCTATTCTGTGAGGGCCTCAGACCTATGGTCAGAGGGTATTGGTCACTAAGCAACATCATGAAGGCCAAACAGCACACCAGAGAGGTCAGGGATAAAGTTGTGGAGAAGTTTAAAGCAGCGTTAAGTTATACAAAGATTTCCCAAGATTTGAACATCTCACGGAGCACTGTTCAATCCATCATCTGGAAATGGGAAGAGTATGGCACCACTGCGAACTTACCAAGACACGGCCGTCCACCTAAACTAACAGATCGAACAAGGAGAGCACTGGTCAGAAAGGCAACCAAGTGCCCCAAGATGACTCTGGAGGAGCTGAAGTACTGCCGCTGAGCTGGGGGAATCTGTACATGGGACATCTATCAGTCGTACTCTACACAAATCTGGCCTTTATGGACGAGTGGCAAGAAGACAGCCATTATTGAAAGGAGGCCATAAGAAATCCCGTTTGAAGTTTGCCAGAAGTCATATGAGGGACACAGCTCCATGTGGAAGAAGGTGCTTTGGTCAGATGAGGCAAAAAATTTACCTTTTTGGTCCAAATGCAAAAAGTTATGTATGGCGCAAACCTAACACTGCTCATGGTCCTGA
>OMNZ01109736.1:0-14675 GCA_900303255.1 Lesueurigobius sanzi | reverse complement strand
CAGTGGGATTTTCAAATTTTTAATTCCTAGACTGATTTATTGAGTTTAAAAGATATACAAAAAGATTTACAGATTTATTCACTAATAACTAGTTTATTGAAAAACTAAATTCCCTCTGAACAAATCCTCTCTCTGTCTCTCTCCTTCCTCCGTCTCTCTTCTTCCTCTCTCTCTTTCTTTTTCTCTCTCCTTCCTCTCCCCATCTCCTTCCCCTCTCTCTAGTCTCTCTCCTTCCACTCTCTCCTTCAGTCTCTCTCCTCTCTCTCTCTCTCTCCTTCCTCTCTCCCTCTCTGTATTCCTTTGGTATTTGAAAAGTAACTGTATTCAAAATACCCTCAAATGAGAGAGTATTTGTACCTGAATACAGTTACTCAAAATGAGTATTCTGAATAGGTATTTTAAATACATGTATTTAGTTACTCCCCAACACTGTATACAGTATATATCTGCTCCCACACCAGTACTTTCTGTTGATTCATTCATTTCTTCATGGACATTGCTACGAGTCCAGTGAAAGGCTGTGGGGTTGATGTGATTTCTTATTTGCAGGTGATGCTGTGTGGGATGCAGGAGGTGGACCTTCAGGACTGGCAGAGAAACACTGTGTATCGACACTACACCAGGAACAGCAAACAGATCATTTGGTTCTGGCAGGTACGAACCAACCATTCAGCTTCACAATATTCAGGGGCAGAGGCACAGTGCGGATGGAAGCATAATCCCTGTAGAAACGGAAATGATACTTTGGGAAAACCTTCAAATTTGGCGCTGGCGTAGTTTTACACATCAGCGGCTGAAAGCGTGTTCCAGAAATGTCATGAAAGAATAAAATTGTGTCTATTTCTTACATCCCTTTGAGGAAAACAGAGAAATAAGAGAGAAAGTAAAGTAATGTTAAATTAGTGAACCCTCCTGTATTGATGGTGAACAACAGCAAAGGGCGTGAACAGCAGCTTTTGCGAATATCTCTGGAAAGAAAGGAGATAGAGACTTACGTTTGCATTGGAAAGAGGAGGGTGAGGGCTTTAAAATGAGCCATGTCCCTCTAGGGCTCCCAGAAGTCGTGTTCAAATTTTGTGCGAAAAAAAAATGCTAACTCTGCATTTTACACAATCACCCAGGCCTTAAACTAGACTTTTTCATCTTCAAAATGTTCCTACTGTAACTATAGCCTTAATTTTCACCAACTGGACCCACAAAACATTTTTCTGCTGTTTACTGCTATAATTATGTGTGGGATTTCATTTTCACTTAATGTGTTTGTTGTTTTCTCTGTTTCTATCATTGATATGCCTCTACTGCAGCATACAGATACAGAACAGTGACATGTGGAAAGGGTAAAACATAAAATACATTGATGTGATGGATTGTTTTTGTAGTTGGTGAAAGAGGTGGACAACGAGGTTCGTCTGCGTCTGATGCAGTTCGTCACTGGCACCTGCAGGTTACCGCTCGGAGGCTTCGCTGAACTCATGGGTCAGTAAGGGACGGGCTTTAAACATGGAAGTAACAAGGACTTTCATATAAAATATCTGTTTATCCTTCTCAATGATAAAACTAGTTTATTAGATACTAATTTGCAAAGGTGTCAATCCTTTTGTATTTGAACATTGTCAGAGTGGAGGCCTTTCTCACATCTTCTGGACTGGACTGAAGTTCTTTGCTGCATCAAAATGAAACGCAGCTTCACCACGTTTAGTTTTTACTCTGGGAACCAAGAAGGAGACCAATCAAATTTTAGTATTTCAACAACACTAATTCTTTGTATTTCTTTCTGTCTTTTTAGGAAGTAACGGGCCTCAAAAGTTCTGCATCGAGAAAGTGGGGAAGGACACGTGGCTGCCCAGGAGCCACACCTGGTGAGACCTGTATATTCTGTTCTATTTCACACATTTCACTTGTAGTACTGTTGTGCATGTGTTCATTTTGACAACATATTTTAAAAATTAGTTTTAGTCTTTTGATGAAAATGTAATTTAGTTTTAGTCAAATAGTTATTTTTAGATTGAGTCTGATTTTTGGTCGACTAAATCTATAACTAATTTGGTCAACTTTACATTTTCTATTGTTGTATTCAAGCTTATTGAATCATATTCTCTGCTTCATGGAGCTTCTCCACATGAACAAAGCACAGACCAGTTCCAATACCTGTCAAGTTTTGGATATGCAAATAAGGGACATTTTCCATTCAGGGTAAAATACGGGACACTTGAGAGCTTTGGCTGTTCCTTTGGCCGTGAATATAAATGATATGAGACTCTTTCAAACCAGTGGTTTCACTAGGGATAATTTTTCTCAGTCATTTTGACAGACAGGGTTGTAAAAAATCTGTTGTGAGCTATTTTTATCCTTCATAAATGAATCTCTCATTGAGAGGCCAAAAGTTTACATAACAGATAACACAAAAATCTTTTTTCCCACTCATGGTTAGTGGTTGTATGAAGGCATTTATTGTCAAAGTTTACTCTTTTGAAATCATAATGAAACAGAAACTACTCAAATGTCCCTGATCTAACGTTTACATGACCTTCAACAACTGCCAGCAAAATTGTTCAGGAGCAAAGAAAAACTCACTTCAGCTGAAATACAGGACTCTCTGTTTTAAGATTCACAATATGTCAATTTTTGATCAGGGACATTTGGCTAGCGTCAAAGGATGACGATGGCTTGATTTTCAATCCTTCAAAATGAAGGACAGCCTTCAAAATATTCTGTCATTGACAGAGAATTTTCTTCTCAGTTTGAACCTCTGTTTCAAACTGTGGCACTGAAGTTTATTTTTCTTTCTTTTTCAATTTTATTTAGTGTTCTAGACACTAAATAAAACAACAATATCTGGACATTTTAGTGACAGCTTTAGTCTGATTTTAGTCAGCAAAAAATGTTACTTTGACTAAATTTATGACAAAATATTGTAGTCGACAAAATCAACTCTAGAAACTTTAGACTTTTTTACACTTTCAGACAAGACAACACTGGGACTTGACAAGTTAAATAAATTTACTTTAACTAATCTACAATCGAGAAGGTTTGGTCTTGTCTAAGATAAAATAAAACGTCTTGTAGTCAATGGAACAAGCACTTTTTTCTCTTAATTCAGGTTTTTTATATTATAAAACCTTACACATGTAAAAGTGAATTTATCTAATTTTAAGTGCTATTTTTGCTTGTTCCATTGGCATTAGCATTTTTGTCTTATCTTAGAATAGAATAAACAATGTCACTTTGTCACTCTCAAAAACAGAAAGAACATCATACATTCAACAGTCCAACAAGGTGCCCAAGTGCAAACATCACAATCAACAGTCGTTGCCAGTATTACATACAATAGGACATGGAAAACCGCTATTCCCCCTCACACAGAAGCCGAAGCCTGTATACTCCTTCTATGGTCAGAGTTTAGAATTGAGATGGCTGCAAAGGAGTGTTTATATCTATTGCTCCTCACCATGGGAGACCTGAGCCTCGTACCAGAAGGCAAGTAACAGAATTCATCATGAAGAGGATGAGCATCATTACCCAGAAAGCTCGGAGCCTTCCGTGTCACCTGACCAGAAAACAGGTCAGAAAGTGGAGTCTGAGGAGCTTATAAGATCTTAGCACTCAAATTTACAATTCTCATGAGACTGATGACTTTTTTGATTTGATGTTGAGATTCCCAAACCAACACATCACAGAAAACGTTAACACTGACTCCACACAAGATTTAGAAAACAGCATCATTATGGTCCTGTCCACATGAAAGTGGAAATGTCCCCTAAGGGAGATTTGTCTTGGCTTGGGCCACTTTTACCACATAACATTCAGCTCACATTCAGCACAGTAAATTTACATCCAGAATACTATAAAAATATAAAGATACAACTCGGTGCTTGGTGTCTAAATTGGTTTTGCATTAGTTCATTTAGTTGATGTAGGGACAAAGGACTGTTTGAGACGTTTAGTTTTGCGGTTTGGGATGAGCAGCCTTCTCACTGATGGAGCATGTCGTACTCTGAAGACAGCGGGTGCTGAGGGGCAGCCATGATTTTCCTGCCTGGCTTTATCACAGCCCTCTTGTATAGTCTGTATTGGTTCATTCATAGTCCTTTAGTCCGGTCATTCCAAAACGGAGGATGCTCTAGAATTACAATTTAGCATAAAGCACCATAATTCAAGCAATTTTAAGTAATTTATCCAATTTAAGATGTTTTTTTCCCTGTGAATCGAGGAGAATTGAATATTAATGTCATCAGGATGTGCTACTTTTGCGTTCAAGTTTAAACTAACTCACTCCTCGCCTTCTCCCTCCTCAGTTTCAATCGCCTGGACTTGCCCCCGTACAAAAGCTACGAGCAGCTGAAGGAGAAGCTCCTTTTCGCCATCGAAGAGACGGAAGGATTCGGCCAAGAGTAGAAGCTCCTCCCCCTTTTCACTCAGCCTCAAGTCGAAAAACAAAACAGAAAAATTGCACAAGAATAATCACCAATGTATATAAGCTATTTTATCATTTTTAAACCAAAATCTTAATTTGCGACATTGATTTTATTTTGTTTTTCCGCCGCAGCCCGTTTGAACTAAAAGAAACAAAAGATACGATGACCCCCCCCCTCCCCCCCTTTTTCTGTCATGAAATATGCAAGCATCAACGTGATAGGTTTTTGAAGCGCCCCCTACTGGCCGGCCTTTTAAGAGACTGATTTCGCTGGAGATTTTTTTGTATAGAAATCTTCTTTTTACGGCTCTAGTTCTATAGGGCTACTGAAAGGTGAGTGGATGAGAGTACGTATGTGCCTAAAAAAAAAAAAAAATACTTATTTCACACCATCGCTCCAATGTGCTTTGCTCGGCTGCCTGTGAAAAGACTGTTTTCTCCTCATACAACTCCATAAGCTTTTAATAATGAACACTAAAGGTCCTATATTATGCAAACTCAACTTTTTTTTTATCAGCTTCTAACCACGCTGCAGTGTTTTATCCTCATCAAAAACGCGAGTATATGGTGGATTTTGTATCATTTTTTTTTTCAGTAATCCTGGGTATTTTGTGTCTCCAACTCAAAATCATGCTCAAAATTGCCTTCGTAGCAAGCGTGACAGAAGCTACCGTTGTTTTAGCTTGTTTTTGAGCAGCATATGTCAGTGTTGCGCCCTCTGCTGGCGTTTTTAAGAACTACGGGGGATAATAACCCTAAGTCTAATATAGGATCTTTAACAAATCAAACAGTGTTTCTTAACGGGCTTATCTCTCACAACGCAAGACCCCTTTAGCTGAGAACAGAGTGGTTTCTCTCTCTCTCAAGTTTTAAGCCTCTGCGATAAGTGATAGGGGTTTATTCTTGCAGAGTGGTGTCCACAGTTTTCTGCCAATGCACTGATTGAAACAGTTTGGTTGCTACTTACAAAGGTGATCCGCAAAGATGGTGTTGTTTTTTACTTCTAAATATTCAAATCGAACAAGCTGCAGAGAGTGTTTGTCCTTTCCAAACCTTCTTCTTCAGTGTGGTTACATGCAAGTCGAGAGTAAAGAGTTATTGCCTTTGTGGTACTGAAGTTGTATTGTCCAGACTTCAAGAGGCAGATTGATCATTGTAGCACTCAGAGTTGGGTTCAACAATTGCAATCTGGGATTTCTTCCATCAAATCTGTTCTGGGAAAGGAGGAACATTCAGTATAGTCCTTGGAGCTGTTTGGGTGAAGCGCCGCCAAACCTGGTTGATAAAAATGGGACGAAGCGCCTCTCGTCGTTGATGCACGTTCGTCCTCTTGCGCTGACACACGTATTTACTTTGCTGCGACACTTCTTGCGTTCGTAACACACGGATATCCCGCCCTAGAACTACAATCCTGCCACGTGATTGGCCCAAACCACTGCTGGTTCTGTTGCAAACGGTGAGGCAGGAGCAGTACACTATGGATTCTCGTGCTTACAGGTTTGTCAGTGTGGAGTTTGCGTCTTCTCCCTGTGGCTGTATTCCAGTGGTTTCCAGATGTCTGTTAATGTTATGCACATTGAAAAAAGTCTAGTTTAAAGGAAATGTTTAGATATTTGTGAAATCTTACTACTTTAGATCAGCATTTAGCCCATTCTTGTTGCTATTTCCTCTTTTATATGTACATGTTGTATAGTAAAACATTACAAATTACTATGAATAGAGGGAATTACTATTATTAGGGAGCCCCTGTGGAAACTTAGGAAGTCATAAAGATCCAGATTTTGGGAATAGCTGCTCTATTCTACCTAAAACTCTTGACCGAGATCCAACCTTGGACGACAGAGTGGAACAGTGGCTAGTCTCGTTTCACTCAGGTCCCAAGTTCAACTCTCGAGCCTTATGGGGCCTTTCTGGTGTGCAACAGGTCTCTCTTTGTGTAGGGAACTCATTTGACCGCTTCTATCTTATCTGTGATCCTTTCGGTCATGATTCATTGTATCTCAAGATCATGGGTGAGAGAAGGAAGGAATGTAGATCGACTGGTAATGCAACAGTCCGATAAGACACCGAGACACTGAACTCCTCCACTCGAGAACTGTTAAAAGCTGGTGTTGTATCTGCCTTTTTGAATGAATAACATGAAAGGAGAATGGGCCAGGGACGATACTTGGAATAGCCGTGTATTTAGTGACATCTGTTCAAAGGCAGAGTAGTAATAATAAAACAAAAGTACACAGGCCAGTTAGTAGCGTTTCTCAATGATGACTCTTGCATGTAACCACACTGTCTAAAAAAAACGCTTTGAATACACCAATCTCCCATATTTACGACGCTATCCGTAGAAATTACTGATAAAAACCCATTAAATAAGGACGATGATGCTTCGAAGTGCATTCATAGTCATTCAGCCATTGCTTCGTCACCTAAAACAACATAAAAGACAGCCAGCTTTGCACAATCAGAACTTCATCTAGTGTATTTCCACCTTCAAAGTAAATTGCATGTCGGTGGCGCAGAGCAGCAAAGTAATGATAATTTTAAAAAAAAACACAAAATAATAGATGTATTTTGGGGCAGGTTAAGATTATAAGAGCTGAAGCCACTTTTTTCTTTGAATTTGTAGGACGTGTTTAGGAAATGATTACAAATGTTATGAGAATAATTTGAAATGAATCTATGCAGCTGACACTGTGACTGCAGCTGAGCAGAAAAAGAGAAAAAGCCATCGAGTTTGGCCTGTGTCTGTTTCTGTAACGTTACTACTATATACGATGTGAGTAAATCAACTACCGCTTTACTTTTTCACCACGTTTTCTGGGTCATTTGAAGCGATACGATGTGAGAACGAACCATCAACACCACTTTAAGAAGTCAATAGCCCCTTTCATGTCTGCACTGCTTTGCTTCTTCGTCTCGCCTCATTTCGAAACGCAATTGGAAAACAGGTGAGACCGTTTCTTTGCTAAAAATTTTGGCCAATTTTCAGACGCTGCTGGACCGGGCGAAGCATAGTTTGGTAATGGGGTAGTTGAAAGTGCGGAGCGACGGTCCAAAATCCTTTAGAATCCAGATTTGTAGCCGTGGCCCGGGTTACCCGCCATATGCGCTGCAGATGTACCGTTGAGCCACAGCGTAAACCTCATTAGGATTGTCTCTCTGCGTTTCCTAATGTGCTTTTTTTCCCTCTTCTGCTTCCGAGGTGATCTAATTTAGTTGAGTATTTAAAATTTTATCACATAGAGAACATGAAGGGGCCACACAGAAAGGCCTGCATGGACTTTCTGTGTGGATGCGGCAAAGTTATTTCCACAAAAAACCTGCAGTTCGATGATTGATGTTTGGCTGGACGACAGGATACAGCTCTTTGGGAGAGAGACAGCTTTTGATGGAAATCTCGAAATGATCCGTAAACGTTTTGATTGGATTCATAAAACTGCCACCACGTTTATAAAAGTCCTTTCATCTGACCAAGATCACGCACATGTTTTTGAATATTCTCACCACTTTTCAACATCTTTATGAGAAAATATTTTGGCCTTAGTTCATGTGTGCTGAAAGGGAACACACTGAGATATTCTTTAACATTTTACTTTTTCAGGGTTTTTAATGCCACAAATCGGTGTGTATTCAATATTGATTTCCATATTCAATAGAAAATTTGATAGAACGGAGAACTTTTCAACAGAAATTGCGTATCATTTCTGCCAAATCTGCAGCACTCTAGACCCTAATTTTAGCATTTTTGACAAACTTCTGCAGTAAAAGTACATTATTTTCCAAGAACTTTTGATTTACTGTATTTTCCGGACTATAAGTCGCTCCGGAGTATAAGTCGCACCAGCCAAATAAAGCATAATGAAGAAGAAAAAAACACTGGACCATAAGTCACATTTTCGGGGGAAATTTATTTTACAAAATCCAAGACTAAGAACAGACATTTCATCTTGAAAGGCAAGTTGTAATAATAATAGAACAGAGAACAAAAGGCTGAATAGGTGTACAGTATATGCTGACGTAACACAGTGAGGGTTATTCAGCTACACGAAGCATAAACAGTGAACTGTCTGGTAAGTTAACGTAACATATTAACAGTTCTTCAGATAACTATAGCATAAAGTCAGTGTGAAAATAACAAACATGTGAAATTATGTATTTTAATATATAAGTCGCACCTGAGTATACGTCGCAAGACCAGCCATACTATGAGGAAAAAGTGCGACTTCTTGTCTGGAAAATCCGGTAATAGTATTTGAAGCACTTATGACTTTTTCAATGCCCTGGGGAAACCCTGTTTTTAAAGGGGGATGTACTCATTCATGATCTGCACTGTATAAGTCATTACAATTTCAGTAACTCAAGTAACACGTGCTTTAAATGGTTTGCATTGATGCACGAACGAAAAAATGACAAACTCCCCCCAATAAAAGGCGCCAGACCAAATCAAGTTGGATACTGGCACTTTCAGAAGCTCGTCTAACTAACATGGTCCAAAAAATCTAATCAATTTATTTTTGTAAAGCCCAGTGTCACAAAAAAGCTTTGTCCCATAGGGCTCACACTCATTCAAACACATGCAATGTCCAGACAATGTAAAATCCATCCATCATTAAGCACATTTTGCGGCAGGTGGAAGGGTCTAAGTGGCTCGTGGTGGTGACGGCCGGAGTGAGGCAAAACATACAAAAAAAAAAACAAAGAGAATGAGGACGGCTGAGGAAAAGGAACTTTGGCATTATTCTCACTATTTTCAGTTTATATTTCACCAAAAGTAAGTAAAAAGTAACTCAAAGTAGTGAAGTTCAGTTAAAGCTGTAACTAGTAATGCAGAATACATTACAGTTTTAAAGTAACTTGCCCAACACTGGTCTGGTAGTAAGTAGTGACCAGTAACTACAGAGCTATTATCCATAAACCAAGTAGCATTTTGACAGTTGCCATCGCTGCCTGCCACCATGACATTCGGCTGTCCACCTCCTCCATTTCAATGTCAATGTCAATTTTATTTATATAGCACATTTACAACTTGCACAGCCCAAAGTGCTTCACAGTTGGACACAATAAAAATACAACAATACAGCTACAAATCAATACTAAAATCACATAATACAGTACATCAGCTCAACTTGTGTTAAAAGCCAGAGAAAATAGGTGCGTTTTTAGGAGAGCTTTAAAGTGCTCAAGTGATTTCAAACTAAAGGCTGTTTGGATAGTTGTGATGTCACGTGAACGCATCCTATTGCTCCTTTAGTGGTTTGGGTGAAAGATGGGTCAAATGCAGAAGAGAAATTCCCCTTCAGGACCAAAAAGTCTCCAAATACAATCAAATAAATAACTTTTTGAAGGAAAGAAACGATGAAATATCAAAGTTGCTCATCAAAAGGGCTATTGACGACTAAATCCATTTACAAAACAAGAATAACTTCTACAATGTTCATTTCTCGTTTCCTGCTCGTCCATTTTGTCCAAGGATTTGTTCGAAAAAGTTCTCGAAAGACTTCAACTTTGGTGCTTTTGTTGATTTAGCAGCAGCCGGTGGCCTCTTAACAAATAGTCTTTTTTGTCATAGTTTTTTCCAAGACCACTTCCTTCAAAGCCGCGGACGATTTACTTTGTGTAAATATAGATCTATAATCTACCATCCAACTCAAAACCAACGGACGACGCTGTAGCAAAAAGGGAGGCCACTCACTTCCGACGATAGAACTAACTTTGTGCTTCCTCACCGGGCAGTAATCAATGGGGGGAAAAAAATCAACCGTTTGTGAATATTCAGTGTGTAAAATGAAAAAGTACTTAATGAAAATGTTTTAATTATGAGAGAAACGCCGCTCCATTGACGGGAAATCTGTGATGCCTTTGTTTTTATCGAAGTATCGGAGGAGTGTCAGAACAAGGTCTTCGTCCCGGTCCATAGCCAGAGGCGGAACGAAAAGAAATTCAAGTTTGTGTTTGTGTTTTGCAGAACGCTTCTTTAGAGAGAATACACATTATCGCAGGACTATGCTAAACGACTTCTTAACAAGTTTGAGGTGCCAATTTTTACAAAAGAGTACTATTCTGCACAAAACAGTCATCTTCTCCTACTCTACTATTACTATTTACCCAGTTATTAGATTGTAATTGGAGAAAATACTTTGTAAGGGCTGCATGATGTGAGAACAAAGTTGTGATACTTAAATATAACCGTCTTAAATATTGCAACGATTTTGTGCCTTTCACCACATTTTAACACAGTATCCTCCGTTATATTTAAATACAATAGCAAGCAAATGCTATTGGTGTAATATTGTCCAAGTAATGTATTAGCAATGTGCAGTGGTGGGAAGTAAGTAAAAAAGTACAAGTAAGAAGTACAAATTTTAGGTACTTTTACTTCAGTTAAGTAAAATTTATGATGGATACTTTTTACTTCACTTCATTTTAAAATTGGGTTAAAAGTATTTTATTTTTACTGTTGCTGTTTAGACCTGATTTAGACCTGTTTTAGTCCTGGTTTAGTCCGTGGTTTAATCGTTTAGACCTGTTTTAGTCCTGGTTTAGACCTAGTTTAGTCCTGATTTAGACCTGGTTTAGATCTGAGTTATGGTTTACTCATTTAGACCTGGTTTAGACCTGTTTTAGTCCTGGTTTAGACCTGGTTTAGTCCTGGTTTAGACCTAGTTTAGTCCTAATTTAGACCTGCTTTAGATCTGAGTTATGGTTCACTGGTTTAGACCTGGTTTAGTCCTGGTTAGTCCTGTATTAGGCCTGGTTTAGACTTGGTTTAGGCCTCATTTAGACCTGCTTTAGAATTGAGTTATGGTTTTCTCGTTTAGGCCTGGTTTAGTCCGGTTTAGACTTTTTTTTAGACCTGGTTTACTCTTGCTTTAGTCCTAGTTTAGATCTGTCTTGACCTACCTGAGTTAGTGATTGACTTTTACTTTTTACTCATAAAGAACATTTTACAGTAGATACTTTTGCTTCAGTAGAATTATTATGTGATACTTTTACTTAAGTAAGAATACAGAGTACTTCTTCCACCACCACTCATGTTACAGTACATTTAGTTTTTCAAACGCTACATACGTTTAGTGTCTGTGCAGTATTTGTACTTTCCTCTTAAAGAAGCTTTCTGCAGTAACACTATAGTATTATTAATACTATTATATATTATTATATATTGTAGAAGCCGCTCTGACCAGGACTGATCTGAGACTCCTCCGTCTGTAACATATCGCTGTAGATACACACTGTACAGAGCGCCCCCTACCGCTGACGATGTGTATAGAAGATTCATTTTTAATCTGCTTTTGCCCATTTCAAATAAAGAGAGATGGATTTATGAAATACAAATAAAAAAACATGGACAAACCCAGCGCTTTTATGATTTATTTGTGGGTTTTTCATTTTAATGGAATTTAAGGGGAGAAAATGCAGGTTTTGGGCCAGTTCACTCTATTAATATATAAACTTTCACCTGGAAACCAATACATGACGTACTCTTTACAATAAGGAGCGTAATTATTCACTGATTCAATGGTTCTATGTAGAACTAGATGGAAATTTTAACTTCAATGAGCTTTTACTCAGAATGTACTTTTCTCACATTATGGTGACTGCATCTCCACTTTAGTAGCTCCTATTGACTTCAAACTTTCCACTCTAAAGCTGCCCACACACTAGAGGATTTTAAATCTTTTGAGACTAAAGATCTGTGCACAGACCACACACACTTAAGGACAGACATGAGGACATACACATACATGAGGAGTCCCACCACAGATCATGCCATGAGAGAAAGTTTTTATTGAGCCACGCCTCCTAAGACTAAAAATCTGGCTAAAAATCCTCTAGTGTGTGTCCAGCTTTAGACTAAACTATATTTTGAAGGTTTGTTCAAAGGTATTTTTCCATATTTAATTCCTAGCCTACCATAACCCTAAAAAACAAGGAGACTTTTGTTTTGTTTTACAGATTCATTCACAAATAACTATTTTATTAAAAAACTAAACCAGATATCCAAAATCCCCTTTGAACAAGTCTTTGTCACTAATATGTACACAAACTGAAACCATAAATTGAAAAATGGCTCAATCTGTAGGCAATTTTGGCCATTTTTAAACATAAAATACTTTATGCCTGAGACGGAAACCTGTTTACAACAACAACCTTAGACCAAAACCATCTCCACTGTCACGCTAATGAGCCTGGACTACAGGGCGGAGCCATAAGGATTTGTCAACAGCCTTAGAACTTAGCCCAGGGTGAGACAATACAGAGGTAACAAGCCATGTTTAGTATGAATAGGCTAAGATGTTTTCCTAACTTTAGTTCCAAGAGAGGAGGGACTTAGAGGTTAACTCCTCCTTCTGGTTTGCTCTTAAGAGACCCACGAATGTGTTTAAGTCTTTATTCGCTGAGGACGACCTTTGGACTAAGATCGAAACGTCCTACACTTCAACTACAGAGTACAGATGAAGACTGAAGAATCTTGGCCTATGATAAAATGCTCTATTTTTATACGAAAACATGACAGAAATCTTCCAATACATTTTTTTCTCATATTTATGTCAGTAATACACAGCAAAAGTTTCTATTTGATGTCACTCAATTTAACATTTTCCCCTATTCACCTGCAGCGTCTGAAGCGTAATACAAAATAATCATGTGTTTGATGACATACGTTTTTACAAATCTCGTTAAATTTTTATGATGTTTATGTCTAATTTTATGAGCGTTTGCATCTGCTCCACATCTTTTCACCCCATTTCTCCCGAAAAATAATGAGCTACGTTCCTTTCCGGCCACATCTGCCAAATAATAAACCATTATACAGGTTAATTTTCGAAGAATGTATTGTTTCGAATCAATTAAAAAAAATGTTTCTCTGGAAATTAACTGGAAAATTGGACTGGAAAACAAATTAAAAGGACAAACTTGAGATGGATATGGAAAAATACTGTAACTAAATGCTATTTTCCTGATCATTTCTAATGTTATCAAGATTTACAAATATATTCAAAGACTGGTTATAAAAAGCACATCTGTAAAGTGTTTCATTGTCACAAGCATTTTATTCAGTCAAATATGCAAATGACAAATCATGAAGTCAAGCAATATCTACAAAATTTACTAAATTGACCGGATTAGATAATAGGCAAAAATTCTTCATCTGTACAATAGAGGTAACAAACGAGCCATATTAAGTATGAATAGGCTTAGATGTTCTTCTACTTTTAGCACCAAGAGAGCAGGGACTTCGAGGTTAACGGATTAGATTAGTTTATTTGAGAAGGGACAGTGCAATTTCATAAAACACATGAGTTTTAAAGCCATGGGTTAAAAAAAGCCGGACTTAGAGCAGTGGTTCTCAAACGGTACAGCCTCAGGACCCACCATCTGTCCAATATGACAAATAACTGAACAATGTAAAATATTTCCACAGAACTATTGTTGAATAGGCATGAAATAATCATAATTTAAACAGACTAAACTGCAAAAAACACTAAAGTATACAGTATTTGCTTGATTTGAGGTAAGGTTAAGAATTTTTTTAGTTTAGTTTGTCAGGGCCCATGTGCAAAAGACATTGGGCCTCATTCATGAAACAAACTTACGCACAAATTTGTTCTTAAGGCTGACTTAAGAACTTTTTTGGCATTCACAAAATGTATTCTTATCTGAAAGAGTTCTTCTGGAAGAACAAATCCTAAGAACACTCAGAAGGACTCTTACACACAGTAAATCTGCAGTTTTAGAATATTATCACAGTCAAAATGGACCCAAAAATTCTCAATCTTACACAGCAGTAGTAACGTTTTAAAAAATATATATAATTTCATTTAAAAATATATTTTTTTGACAGAATGACAGTGATCAGAGGTGGTACAGAGCAGAGATAGTTGAGGCCCAATAACCTTAAAGAAAAGATGCTACCAGATTTATCTATTGCTGATTTCAATCTACACTTAAATTCAGAAAAAAAAACCTCTTTGCACAAAATTAGATGTTTTTCCAATTTTAAGTGAGACGATGCTTATAGTGAATTTCTCCATTGTGAGATCAATAAAGTATTATCTTATCTCTTATTCCACTGGCACAAGTATTCATTTGAGGAATATATTTTTTGTACTTCTCCAGTCATTAAATACTGAAAATTGCTCAGCGAACCACTTTTGGGTCCCGAGAACCACAGAGTTAGAAGGCTATATTTCATCTGTAGTCCCACATTGTACATATTTTTAACATCGGTAAAACAGTATAGTCAGATCATTGTGTGCAA
>OMNZ01109727.1:7974-20429 GCA_900303255.1 Lesueurigobius sanzi | reverse complement strand
TACCCACAACACATAGAATGTTAATCCCCTTCCCTTTTCCATGTATCTGGCCCCTCCATCTGCCACCTGTTGCTTAGTCTTGTGTAGTGCATTAAAAGCTTTGTGAAATGTGGTGCATTAAAAACTCACACATATCTGGTAAAAGATGGAGGGGGCTGTTAGTTTTCACACTCCATTTAGTTAGCTTAGTTTTATTATATATGTATATGTATGTGTATAGGTATAGGTATATGCATATAAATATATACAATAATAATAATAATTAGCAAATAAATAATTAAATGCAATATGAGTGTTAATAGGGTAACTAATTATAGAAAAATAATAATAAAAATAAAACCATTTCTGGTGACTACGTTATGAAGCTCATTGAGAAAATTCCAAAACGGTGCAAAGCTGTAATCAAAGCATAAGGCGGCTATTTGAATAATATATTTGTTTAAAATATAATAGTCCCATATGTGTTCATCCATAACGAAAGTCTTCAGTGAGAATATACAATGTAAATGGTCTTGGAAATAAAGAAAAAGTAATACATTAAAAAGTGCTCCAAACCTTCTGACCAGTAGTGTATGAAAGACCTATATCCCCATAAACATGGAGGATAGGGATTCTAGCAGCACATCTGTGATAGAGCCAGGCAAAGGAAGCCCCACATTTGGTTTTGTGACATCACTCACATCCATATCCAGAGGGTGTAGGAGTCACCTAAACCAGTGGATCCCAACCTTTGTTCTCTTGCGTACCCCTTAGGCCTTTTATTTAAACTTCAAGTACCCCCTTCCTCCATGGGTTAGAACATTTCTTAAAAATAGGGTGGACCAGATTTTTCACATTAAAAACTGGGACAAAAATTGGATTTTTTGCGGGGAATTTTTTCTTTTTTCTCAATTTTTTTTGTAATTTTTCACTTTTGTCACTTTTCTTATTTCTTTTTTTGCTATTTTTTGCAGTTTTTTTTTGTAATTTTTCTCCCGATTTTCTTTTTTTCATAATTTCTTCGTGATTTTTTTTCCATTTTCCATCATTCTTTTGTATTTCTTCTTCCTTTCATAATTTTCCTCACATTTTTATTGTTTTTTTCTCGCATTTCTTCATCATTTTCCCTGTGTTTTCTTATTTTTTCTTTATTTTTCTTTCTGCATTTTTTGTCTCCGTCAAAAGTCATAAAGGCTCAAGTAAATGTGCGGCTTTGGACAAGGCACTGGTGAAAAACTGGGACAACTGGGACAGAGGTTGTGTAAAACTGGGACAAATGAATGGTTTCAGATAAATTCACTGGGACATGGGACAGAGGGCTCAAAACTGGGCCTGTCCGGGTAAACTGGGACGTCTGGTCACACTAGTTAAAAAGTGAATGACTAAAACTCCTATTTATCAGTAAAAAGGCTAGTAATATTCTCACTCTTTAAAGTTAAATCTTTTAAGTAGCTTTTTATTGAACATACTAATCAAAAATATATTCCAAGTACCCCCTTCTAAGCTCTCGCGTACCCCCAAGGGTCCCCGTACCCCTGGTTGGGAAACACTGACCTAAACCATGAGGAAGCTCCCTCAGTGGGGAGGTAAACTTGGCTTGTAGTTAAACATAACTCCAGTTGTGTTACTGTTAGACAGAATTAACCACCTGGATGACTGAGAGTACGTTGGTTCATCAGTAGACCCCTGGACTGGGTTGAGAGGATGTTTCTCTTCTATCTTCATAAGCTTCTCCTCGCTCTTGTAGTCAAAAACTAGAGCGAGAAGAAGCTTCTGAAGCGAAACAACATCCTGGACTCTATTACTGCAGTCCATTTGAGGATGTTTTAAAATTTCAGCTATGAGGAAAAAAAATGGATGACTGAGAACTTACACAAACACGTAATAATAATAATTTAAAAACATACACAGGCTTAATAATATTATATCAGTCGTTATTTTATCATGATATGATTAAGGCGAGACACTACAGGTGAAAACTTAATATTGAGCAAAATCTATTTGAAGCTTTTGCTGTATATTACTGACATAAATAAGAGAAAAAAACATGCATTGCAAGTTTTGTGTCAAAATAATGTATTTCATGTGTAAAAATGCCCAAAATTGCCTATATTTTTGGCAACAACATCTAATGGATAGATTTTAATGTTGTTGATCATTACAAAGATTTGTTCAGAGGGGATTTGGAATATTTTGTTTTGTTGTAAATAAGTTAGTCGTCGGTGAAACAAATGTTCAAAGCTGAGTAAACCAGGTTAAGAATTAAATATTGAAAAATCCCTCTGAACAAACCTTCAAAATATTGCTAGTTCGGAGCCTGTAGGAGCCACTGAAGAGGAGATGCTGCAAGAGAGTCCGAAAAATGCTTTTCCACAGAATTGCCTTTGAAGCTACAATTTATGGATAAACGTTGAATCAGTCCAATAATAAAACCTTGTGAAGATTTGGCAATATTTTTGTTTCCAAGTGAAAGTTTGTATGTTAAGAGACTAAACTGGGCCAAAATCTAAAATTGAAAAAGTTGACTCCCCTTAAGAGTGGCAGAAATGATTTGGGAAAGGAGCTGCCGCCTGTCCAACTGCTTAAAACACTAACCTCTCTGCCACTCAGCGCCCAGTTATTAATTTATTCACAAAAACGATCAAAACAGAACAGGAAACTCCACCTCGGGGCCTCCCTCCTCATTGGCGCGGTCCATATCCAGGTCTCATGTTGTGACTGCGAGCCGTGATGCAGGACGTGACCCTCGGAATTGAACTTGAAAGAACAAGCTCTTCTCTCTCCTCTTTCTCGCGCTGTGAGCATGAAAAACAGCGGGGAAAAAACACCGCGATGAATTATGGATAATGGAGAAGGAGTCATTTGAAGACAACAATGGGGCCGCGCTATTGTTATACCCTGGTCTTGACGTCAAAGCGTTGTATAAAAGTTCTACATGTAACACTGTGTTTTGTGTCAGAAGAAGGTTGCGTGCGTTGGGTGTTGTTTTTTTCATGAGCTGGGGCCGCATCGAACATGTCCTAATTTTCCTGGAGACTTTGGCCTGGTAGCTGTGTGTTTTTGTGCTGTATTAAAAAAAAAAAACCGCAGCGCATCAATAATTAATTTTGTGTTTTTCTCAGTCAGATGCGTATAAATCAATCACCTTTCTTACCTGCAGGAAGTATGCAGACGCAGAATGGGGGAGACTACAGCCTGGTCTCCTCGGGGATAACTAACCTTGAGGTAGGCTACGGTAGATGTAACTAACTACGTGAGTAACTTTCAAGTCTGTCTGGCGTAGAGCCTTCCATGATTCCGGCTCAGATCATCTGTGTGACAGGTTTGTTGGCAGGAGTCATGCCTTCTGGCTATTTTTCTTCAATGTTTTTTAAGATGTTAAAGAAAACAGAGAGATTTTTTTTTCTCCAGGACTGCTGGATGCTGTAGGGTCATATCAATGAAATAATCATGATAAATATATGTTTTGTGAGCCCATCAGGTCCAGGAGATGGAAACAAAAGGCTGTAGTTACAGTAGAAATGTTTATTTTTTGACTTTTTTTGATTATTATTCCACTAAAATACATAAAAAGCCATAAACTTGGCAGTTTACGTGCCATGTGCATTTATTCTACATGTAGATTAGAATAAGGACTCCATTGAAAAAGAGCTTCTTAATCTCAATGGGACTTTCCTGGTTATATAAAGGTTAAAAAAATAAAATAAAATCTTTTTTTTTTTTAAGTTTGAGAGTTGTGTTCCTCCAGACATTGGCTCACTTTTGTTATTTTTGGGCCTCCATACTTTTGTCCACCAGTTACTGTATATGTAAACCCACAACGAGATGGCAACTGAGCCGTGGACTCAATTCGAGGATGAAAAAGTCAAGTTTCAGCCAAAAAAAAAAAGTTTGTATCTAGAATCATTCGTAGCATTCCCTTGTGGAGATGTTCGCAAAAGCCACCACCAAATCTGTCAAGTTTTGGATCTGAAAACAGGGGTAAAACGGGACACTTGACAGCAGGATGTTTGTTTTTTCCGGGTTTGTTCCCGCTGTCGCACAGACCTGGACATAACTGCTGCAGGTGGCTGTTCTTGTGAGGCTAGTGGCAGCGCTCAGTCTGGAGAGAGAGTTTTGTATTATTATTATTTGTTATAATACGGGAAATTTACAGGATAATACTGATATGGCAAGAGGTGAGAAAGAGGGGTAAAATAGTCGTTTCCCGGCCAAAACGGGACACTTGACAGCTATGGCCTTCATCAGAGACGATAACTCTGACCCAGGACGGTTTTAAAGGCACACTGCGTAACATTTTGGATGATACTGTCGCCAGCAATAGAAAAAACATGCTTCTAATGAACAACTATGTTTTTGCAGGAGGTCATCATTGATGGGATATGGAGGACCTAACCTTATTCAAATCTCATATTTTAGTCCAAATCTCCACGTAGACGAGCTGGGGACGTCCCCGCTCCCAGTAAAGTCAGATCTTCGGAGAATAGCCACTCACAGCAAATACATGTCTGATCGTTTAAGGTATTTTTCATTGATAAAAAATATCTGTAATAAAATAGAGGCTTGTATTTGCTCCTGACGGGTTGCCCCAGCGGCATCGAAGGATGGGTCAAATGCAGAGGACAAATTTCCCTACGGGGACAATAAAGTTCACCTTAACCTTAACCTTAACCTTAACCTTAACTCCTTGGTTTTCCTGGCTGTGTGCGTCGGGTCATTGCCATGTTGGAAGATCCAGCCATGACCCATCTTCAATGCTCTGACTGAGGGAAGGAGGTTTTTGGCCAAAATCTCACAATACATGGCCCCGTTCATCTTCTCCTTAATACAGTGCAGTCGTCCTGTCCCCTGTGCAGAAAAACAGCCCCAGAGCATGATGCTTCCACCCCCATGCTTCACTGTAGGCATGGTATTATTGGGATGATACTCATCCTTCTTCTTCCTCCAAACACAGCCAATGGAGTTAAGACCAAAAAGTTCTATTTTGATCTCATCTGACCACATGACTTTCTCCCATGACTCCACATGTACATAAATAAATAAATAAATAAAAAATCTAATAAAAATAAAATAAAATAGTAACTTAACACAGATTGACAGCTCTTTGGTCTTGCCCATGTTGGTAGTTAGACTTTTGACTGATTGTGGGGTGCACAGGTGTCTTTATGAAAGCTAAGAACCTCAAACAGGTGCTACTAAATTAGAATCATGAGCAGAGTGTAGTTGGACTATTTAAAAGCAGAATAACAGGTCTTCGAGGGTCAGACATCTTTTTTGACTCAGTAATATACAAAAATATTGTTAATAAATCATACAATATGATTTCTGGATTTTTTTTTTTAGATTCTGTCTCTCACAGGGGAATTGCACCAACGATGAAAATGTTAGACCCCTCCATGATTTCTAAGTGGGAGAACTTGCAAAATCACAGGGGGATCAAATACTTATTGGCCTCACTTTTCCAGGGGTCTGTAATGTATGTCTTGTTTGCAGCCTCCAATGTGCTCCAGTGCCACCTTAGACCTTTGCGACCTGCACTGGGGGAGGAGTCTTAGACCGTGCGACCTCTCTCCTGTGTGACCTCAGCAGCTCAGGGTCAATCATCACAAAGCCGCAGGTAAGTAATACAGACAAATCCCAACAGAGAAGCTTAAATTGACAGCCATTATGCTGATTCTGCTGATATAAACGAATGAGTAATGAAATGGCGGATATAATACAATGGTGAGGGGCGCAGGTAATAATGTAGAAGTATAAATGCACCTGCCCCAGTGAGTCCCAGCTGTGGACATAATCAAATGCATTACCAGCTGAGGTCTGTGGTCTGCTGCTGTCAGTCTCCTGTGTGTGAGCATCTCTGTAAGTCTGCACATGTGGAAGCCATTGGTTCATGTGTCTAAAGTTATAAATGTGCAGTAAAAGCCTATAGTGCATATGGAAACAGGTATTACAGTGTGCTATATTATACTATGAGTCTTATATGGAAGCCCTCTTGATCTTATTGGGTCAGTAATAGGGTATATATATTCCAGAAATGACCTCATGCTTTTGACCCAACTTTTTTTTATTTTTTTTTCCTCATGACATTTCCCCCTTTGAGCCTGGACTCCGCTGACTTCATCTGCCTCCAGGGAGCAGTGATGCTGTTTCTTTATGGTGCCGCCTGCTGTAGGTTTGAAATCACAGGCTCTTCCAATACAGAAGGTGATGGTTTGATACTTTTAGTTGAGTGGTTTGCAACAGGGATGTGTTCTGTTGCTTTTTGTTTGTTTGATTTTCATGAAAACAATAACTATATCCAGCAGTAAGATGTTTGTTATTCTTATATGTAAAATATCAATAATGAAAGCTGTGGTTATTAGAAAAATGTTTTGTGAGCCCACAAGGAGATGGAAACAAAAGGCTGTAGTTAATTATTATTCAACTAAAATATGCTCATATAAACATAAAAGGCCATGTGCATTTATTCTACTTTTTTTTTTTTTATTGAGAATAAACATTGAGAATTGTGGTCCTCCAGACATTGGCTCACTTTTGGCATTTTTGGGCCTCCATACTTTTGTAAACACAAAACAAGATGGCAACTGAGCAGTGGACGAAAAAAAAAGTTTTTATCTAGTAAGATGTTAGTTATTGTCATCTCCCGTGTAATTCTTTTTTTTAATTGTAGACTCACACATTAGATTAGAATCTTTATTGTCATTGTTACAGTAACAACGAAATATCGTTTAGAGTATAAATAGTATAGAGTATATATATCTCAGGGCCGCTGCGTCTGTGCGATACAGTAAAGGAATTTTAGAAAAATGCAAGAGTTACAGTATTTACAAACATACATTACAATTTTACATAAACAAATGGGATAAGACATATAACAAGCGGACACTCGCTGGAATTTTTTGAGAGGGTGGATTGTGGGGGGAGGGGTGAAGAGGAGAGGAAACGAGAAATAGAAAAGAACATGAGGCAAACAGAACATTTATATGACATATTGGTAATATTAGGGAAAATCTTCATAATAATAATAATGGCGTAAAGCTGTATTGTGCTTTTCAAGCCTGATTACCAAGTTTCTCAAAGTACTTCACTGTAGACATTATTCATTCACTCCATACTCAGTGGTGACAGAAGCGAGGCTGCCATTCTGTAGCCTGGCAAGCCACCCCCACTTCCACTCTTGGTACCGCTGGTACAGGGGTGAGTCTGGTTTTCCAGGATAGCCATTCTGCGCCATCAGCCCCATTCACCATTCACACTCACTCTCGTTCATTCTGGCCTATTGTACATGTTTTTAGTGGTAAGGAAAACCGGAGTACATGGACGAAACCTACGCAGACACGGGGAGAACATGCAAACTCCACAAAAGACTTTACATGGGACAACCTTATATTCACTCCATACACGGTGGTGACCAGCTATTACACAATCATTATTATCATGCTTTATAAAGTGTATCACACAGTACGCAGTTTCATCTGTAGCTTATACATTTGGAACGTGTGAACTGACCCAGTGTTTCTGATAATGCCATAAACTGGCCCACTTCCTGTCGGAGTCATCACAATGGCCCCTGCCCGGCCTAGCCCCCTGGTTCACTTAATCAAGGGCCATTTTTCAACCATCCCATGCACTTAGGTTTTATTCTGACAGGCCTGGCTTTTGTATTCCCCAATGTTGAAGCACTCAGATAAGTCTGGTAAGTGCGGCTTTCCAGCGGAGGCCACTTAGGAGCGCATTAGCACCCTCCTTAAAACAAACAAGGCCTGGAGCCGGCAGTTACATAGTATCGCAGTAAGGAAGAAATCCGTTAAATAGGCCCTCTGACAAACTAATCTTTTTGACCTGATGATGAGAAGTCAATAAGCGGCTCCATCCTTTGAGGACTATTAAGCTGCATTCTTCCTACTGTGCGTCTGATACGGCATTTTATATAGAGAAAATGTACATGTTGTTACTGCGTCTATTGCCTGTATCCCACGAGAGGCGGGACATCCTTTGAACTGTGAAGTGGAGGACAGTAGAAACAAGCTCAGAAATGTACGGAACAAGTAGGATCTATGTTTGGGAGAGCAGACGAAGGATACATCGAGGGGCTTCCAGAGACAATAAAAATACCGCTGACACAGTACAGTGAAATGTGTGTGCTCTCGTCAGCAGGCAGGGACGGAGAGAGAGAGAGAGAGAGCGCTATCCTTCCCAGAGTGCTGCTGCTGCTCCTCCTGCTGCTGCTCGTAAAATAAATAGATTGAAGAGCAAAGAAGTTTGGGTAGAGAGAGGCCATGTTTGCTATAGACAAATTAAATACTTTATAAGGCCTTTAAGGGGAGACACTAAGCGCTAAACATTTTTCTATCAATTTTCAGGTTTGGTGTCAGTTTCCTCTGTTTACATATAAACTTTCACCTGGAAATAAATACATAACCTAGTCTGCCTCATGCCTCACAGCAAGAGGGTCCTGGGTTCGATTCCCAGACCGCGCAGGGCCTTTCTGTGCGGAGTCTGTATGTTCTCTCCGTGTCTGCGTACGAAAAGCACGTACCATAGAGCTTTGGAATGTGATGTCACGTAATGGGGCGTGGCCAGCAGGTTGTGTTGATGTGTATGTGGTTGAGGCGCCATCTTACCGGTCCAAACAACAAACTGTTGACTGTAGAACTAAGGGAAGCTAGATGGACAAATAACTTCAGGAGGGTTGGGGCCTGTTGTGTAGTTGGCTGCCGTGTTAGAACGCACCATCCACCAGGGAATAATGTTGAAAATGGGCTGTGTTTTCATTGTTTTTTGGCCCTGAAAAATGGTGGCAAAATTCCCATAATGCATTGCACTGTGATGTCAGGTCCAAAGCTCTATAGGATCCCCTTCCCGGCCAGGACTCTCCTGAAAAAGAGATTCTTAAACTCAGTGGGACCTTCCTGGTTAAATAAGATAAAGGTTAATCTTTGCAATAAGGTGTAATTATTGCTTTGATTCAAGGTTTCTCCACAGAACTTCTCTATTATGGGAAATTGTAACTTCAATGACAAAACATTTAGCAACAACATTAGTAGCACATACAGTCTCCAAACGGCCCAGTCTTTCTTTGTTAAGAGGGATTTCTTTTAAATTGTGTAATAATTTGCTCATTTTGCAATAGCTTATCATATAATGTGACTAACTGTATAGTAACACCTCATGATGATGGGATACTATTGAAGCTTTGTAAATACTAATTTAATCATTTCTACATTTGCAACTTTCCTCATCATTTGGTGATCCAGACCATGAAGATGTTTTAGTCCCTTTCCCTGACCTTAGCCACCCCTGACATGCACCTAACCTTAACACTTAACACTTAGACACTGGCATGGTGCACATTATCACTGTTATACTACTGTTTAGGGGCTAACAATGGTTAGTAAAAGTGTATTTATGTTTGATAATGACCAATGCATAACTGTTATTACCAAGTTTAGTGCAAAATGCAATAAGAGAGATTATTATTACAAATGCTGCCCATTATTATAAAATATTGTTTTATTACACAAAGAAATAAACATTGTATTAAATGTTTATTTGAGCAATTCGCATTCATAATATGGTACTCAAAGGGAGTATGAGTGCCCGCCCTGTTTCCTGTCATTTACAATATATAATCCACCGTAATACAATATTAGGACTCTAATTAAGACTTGGACAGAGAAGAGTCCTCAAAGGCAATAAATGTAGAACTGTTATGGCAAAATGTGGCTTCAAAATTCTTCTTCTAAACAAAAAAGTGCTTTATTCCAATTCCATAAAACCTGTGTCAAAAAAGCATCTGAAACATGAACTGTTGTATAAGGTACTTAGCAAAATGAAAATCAAGGGTTAAAATAGATGTCTCCATGCGCCTGGTGACTTTTTGGAGCCACAGTAAGTCTTGTTATGGCAGACTAGCACATAGACCATGTTGCGTAATGCTTGTATATGTAAAAAGATGGCTGCTGTACAGTATAGGCAGCGGAGAGGAGAGAGGGATGCGGCTGCAGGATGATAGATGCACTGCTCTGGTTTTGTGCCCCCTAACGAACACTCTAATTAGTGTTTGTGTAATTCCACACTGTCTCCTCCGCCTGCTCGTCTTAATTAACTACATTCATCTTCCCCTCCCGTTCCCATCCATCGCTCCCCCTCTCTCTCTCTCCCCTGCTCTCTCTCGCTCGGCCCTCCTAAAATAACACAGTGCTGCCTGTCGTACCCCACCTGGACCAGACCTGCTTTTACTCAGATTGTCGCTTTCCCTCCCCTTTCCCCCCCGCTCCCCTCCATCCTCATCCCTCTTCTACGTCTCTGTGGCTGGGCGGCTCGCTTCCCTCACCTCAGAAAAGAAAACTCCAGTGTTTTGTGAGAGCCTTGGACGCAGCCGACTGTGGAGGAAGTTGGTCTGGAGTAAGTGCTGGCCACCCGGAGAGTCCCCAGAGGAACAGTGACAGGCCATTTAGTTCCATTCATTTCATCAAACAGTCACAAAGCATGGTTTACACGAAATGCATTTAACAGTAAGTCCAAGCAGGCTTTGTACAGCAGCTGTCCACTGTTTGTTTGGATGTGGCAATACAGTAAGCTTGTGGTTTATTAGGAGCGATAGGAGATTGTCTCAGTGACATTTTGACAAACGCCAGGTAAAGTGGCAGAGCTGACTTAGAGACAGATAACTACTTATCTATAGTATTTTGATTTTTGGAAGAAGTTGGAGTACCCATCCTCAGTTTATCCAAAACAGGGTTGTAACAAATGTGATAGAGATGCGTCAGTGGAATGACCCACATGACTTTGGTCATGAACAGTGAGATGTGGGTGCAGCACCTGGCTGTGTGTGAGTGGCAGGTGGAGCAGAGTGCCATGTGAAGTGCATTTACAGCTGGAGATGACAGCCCTGATGCCTGGACTGTGTTATTGTAGATGGAAGCCGTACCTGCCATCATTTAGCCTCGCTCTCAAATAGGTTTCCCACTCCACGGCTTTCAGCAGTCAGTCAGTGTGACAAAGGACTGCTGGAGTCACATGTGCACATTCACACAGAGGTAAATATTCTGCACACCCCAGTGCTCATGCAGGCAATCAGTCAGACGAGCTGCAGAGAGGCTCCAGCAGGGCCCCAGAGGGCCCGGGAGGTGCCATTCAAAAGCACACATGTAAATGCATGTATTTCATAGAGGACATTCTGTACAGTGTGTTTACATGTTTGAGCTCTTGTGCTGAGAGCAGTGCTTTACCCTTTTTAGTATGGACACATAATTTACCCATAATGCACCATCACACGAGTGAAATGTGCCCTATCTTCACAGTACAGTCATCTCAGTTTCCAACAACACAACAGACAGGATACACACCAGTGTGCACACTGACAGCAATTACAGCCAATTGGAGGCACCTCCCGGCAGAGGTCAAAGGTTAATCTAGCAGCGTCTCACCTGACAGCACATAGGCCCTGGGCCCAGTGAGCAGAGCAAGAACACAGTGTCACTGGAGGAAGTCAGAGGCAATAGGGCGACAGAGATAGCAGCGCTGCACAAAGTGTGTGAGATAGGACCAAAGTTACACAGACATGTCCTTCATATGCGTGAAATGACTTCCCTCAGCCTGCCCTCTCTCTGAGAGATGTGGCCCCCAGCCTGCCCTCTCTTTGAGAGATGTGGCCCTCAGCCTTTCCAACAGGGAGGAAGATGCCTCCGGGCATTGATCTCAGATCGGCTTAGCCACTGGAATAACTAACCTTTAACAATAAAAGGAAAATGCAAATCTGACCTTAGATGACAGTGTAAGTTAAAGCTCTTCCCGGTCTCCTAATCCTGAAGCCTGCTGCGCTCATAACCTGCTCCACAGCCGCCGCTGCCACCGCCGCTGGTGCTGCGCTCATAACCTGCTCCACAGCCGCCGCCGCCGCCACCGCCACCGCCGCTGATGCTGCTGATGATGAAATGAGATGTTGGACAGAGCGGCAGGCTGCTCCTCACCTGTTCCTCTGCCCCAAACATGTGTGTGTCTGTGTGTGTGTGCCACTGGGTATGTGTATGTGTGCACGTGCCAGGGTGTGTGTGTCTGTGTGTGTGTATGTGTGCACGTGCCAGGGTGTGTGTGTCTGTGTGTGTGTCTGTGTGTGTGTATGTGTGCACGTGCCAGGGTGTGTGTGTCTGTGTGTGTGTCTGTGTGTGTGTGTATGTGTGTGTGTATGTGTGCACGTGCCAGGGTGTGTGTGTCTGTGTGTGTGTCTGTGTGTGTGTATGTGTGCACGTGCCAGGGTGTGTGTGTCTGTGTGCGTGTCTCTGTGTGTGTGTATGTGTGCACGTGCCAGGGTGTGTGTGTCTGTGTGTGTGTCTCTGTCTGTATGTATGTGTGCACGTGCCAGGGTGTGTGTCTCTGTGTGTGTGTCTGTGTGTGTGTATGTGTGCACGTGCCAGGGTGTGTGTGCATGGATCTGCATCACTTGTGCGTTTATGTGCACACGTGATGGTGTG
>OMNZ01109726.1:15509-28898 GCA_900303255.1 Lesueurigobius sanzi | reverse complement strand
TGTGCTCTTCCGATCTTATATATATATATATATATATATATATATATATATATATTGTGTCGTCACTTTGTGAATTTGAAATGTCTTTGAATTTCATGCTTTGATTTTTTTAACACTGAAAAACCATCTTTGAACCATCACTAAATTTTCAGTTCAGTGTTTTATATTCAAAATGAAAATTTCACCTTTTAAATATTCGTTTTATTATTTTTCAATCCATCAAATGCAACAGACTAAATTTGAAGTGTAAAAAATTCACAGTAGAAAAAAATTAAAATAGAAAAATTCACCCTTAAAAAATTCTATGTAAAAAAATTCATGCTCAACAGCAGAAATTCAGAGTGTGGAATTCGCAGTGAAAAAATTCAGTCAAGTAACAAGTTCCTGGACGTCAAGACCTGAGCAATCGATCCCGGAGACTGAAAAGGAGAGACATGATGTTTCCTATTGGTCGATGTCTTTTGTGGGCGGGATTAACAAATGAGAAAGACAGAGTTCAGGCTTTAACGAGCCAAATCTGAACATTTTGATTGGTCCTTGTACAGTTTCATCTTAAATAGCACAGTAATTGAAGGATATTTAACCATATCTGTTTGCGTCTTTCTACTGTACATGCAAAAGAGTATTGCGTTTGGCCATTTGCCCAGTAATTTTGGCCCTCCAACTATTCAAGCGTCCATCAAACAAACTTTGGGCACCCTGGTCTATATAATCACACATTTATAAAAAAAAAATAATAATGCATATGTGAAATGACTCCAAACCTGTGTTTCGGTCATAAGAATAAACATTTGGGCCTTGCGTTGATCTGTCTGTTCTGAACCGTCAGGACTACACCAAGACATCGATAAAGTCCAGATTAAGACCAGTTACAGTTCAGTTAGAGTCCTGATTAAGTCCTGATGAAGTCCTAAGTCCGGGTCTGGGTCTGGATCGATGTCAAGGTTTGTCAGAGCAATTGTACGGCGCAGCGCTGACCTCAAAGTCACATTCAGAGAAACTGCAGCCGCAACGGGATTAACGGGATCAGCAGGAGCAGGGGGGACCACAGAGACCCGTCCTCCTGGTCTCCTGTGTCAGATGCCCTTCCGTCCTCCTGCAGTGTGTGACCGACATGGAGCAGGTCAGATTTTGTGGCGTGGTCGGATAAATACAGTGGACAATGGACCAAGAAACGATCAGGGAAAACAATGGTGGATTTTCCTTTTGGAGATTTCTGATGAAAACAGAAAAATGGCACCCGAATGTTGACTGAAATGTAAAAAAAAGATTATGTTTGATGGAGTAATTTGTGTTTATAAAACGTATTGGAACAGCACTACTTTAAGTTCTGTTCATGTCGACGTTTTGCACCGATAGATGTCAATATTTCACTGACAACAAGCCATTCTAAACTTAATCTGGTTTAGTTTAGTGATGCACCGATCCAATACTGGCATCAGACATCGGAGCTGGTCCTGGAAAAAATACAATATCTGGAATTGATTCCAATCATCCGATATTGAACCCATATTTTCACCAACTTAATCTTAGGGTGTATTGAGACCAGGAAAGTCCTTTGGTCCGCTTGTTTTCCGGACTTAATTTTTTTCGTTTGGTGCGGTTCGCATTCACACTGTACTTTTTGCAAGTGAACTATATTTTGTAAACACATCCACACGTGTGACGATCGGTGCCCAAAAAGGCGCATGTATCCTGGAGTTGGTTCGGATCGAGACTGTTTGTATTCACACCTGAAGCGAACCGCACCAGAGTCCGTTTGGAAGTGGACCGAGACCACCTGAAAAAGTGGGTCTCGGGCCGGTTTGTGATCCGCACCAGGATTCCTTTCTTTGTATTCACACCTGCATGAAAGGTCCGGACCAGCGCTGGAAACGAACCCTGGTCCGTTTAAAGTTGACCAAACAGTGCAGGTCTGAATACCCCCTTAGAGAATGTGGACATGCTGTATGTCAGCCATTCCCAAACTTGAGTGTGTCGCGGCGCTCTTATACACCCAAAGGGGCCCCAAGATGATAAGAATTCACACGATTTAAAAGAAAATGTCATGGTTATCCAATGGTTTTTGCTTAATTTTACAAAGGAGACAGTGACAATACGGGAAAATTAGATCGTACATGAATAAAGTCATATAAATTGCATTATAAACTCAATTTATTTTGATGTGATTGTTTATTTGGTTGAGACAGCGTATGCTAATGAACACACATGAGAACCATGCATGTAAACACACCACTCTGGATTGTAGCCGTGGGCTAATTTCCATCTGTTGTCCCACACTCGCAATCACAAACTCACTCTCATTCATCCTGATCTATTGTATGCTTTTAGTGGTAGAGGAAACCTACACAAACACGGGGGGGACATGCAAACTCCACACAGAAAGGCCCTGTTGCGCCTGGGAATCGAACCCGGGACCTTCCAGCTGTGAAGCACGAGCAGTAACCACTGCCCTACCGTGCCACCCATTGATACTCAAAGCCCGAATGTCAGCATCAGAAGCAAAAAAACTGAATTTCTCTAGTTTATCTCTAGTTTGGTTGTTGTTGTTGCTGGAATCCGCCATTTGAGGCCGAGTCCTTAGTCCTGGCTCGGGACCAGGCTGGAGTCACGGTGTGTTCAGCGCAGAGGGGAACGTGGGAAAAACGAGGTGTTAAATGGATGTGAACAGCTGCAGAATCTGGGGCCGTGGATTCTTCGACTCTTGGGAAGTTTGCCCCAAACTTTTGTTTCTACATTTCCAAAACCTGTGGAGACTCTGGACTCTACATTGAATTTAGCGATGTGACCGTTCATGACCGAATCGGCTCTTTTGAACGGCTCTTTAAGTTGAACAGTTCGAACTGGATCTCAAGCTTGTTGAAAGGGCTGGATCTATTTTTGCGTCAATTTTACACAGATTTACCCTGAACCATTTACCAAGAATCTCTGACGCTCTGCAAAAAATGATGTTTTGATATGTTAAAATGTTACAAATGAAGTTTATTTGGCCTTAATTTGAGTAATTGTGACATGCCAAAGTAGTGTGGGACTCCAGCGTCTCTTGATCGATGTCTTTCTTGTCTCCTTCACACATCAGGACACAGTCATCTCCAAAGCCTGATATAAAGCGCCTCATGTTTAGTTTTCTCTAAATAGACATGATAAGACCAGACCGGGACCAAAGATCGGACAAGGACCCGCCGAAGGACAGACCAAAGACCGAAGACTAAAGACGGATGAGGTCAAACGGGCCGCGACAGAAGCCTCGTTTTCTTATTCTTGCTTCTTATTCTTGTTTCATTGTATTTGGCAGGACTGTATTGAACTTCAGATGGGTCTGTTATTTCCCTCCGTCTCTGCCTCTCGTCCTAATCCCGCTGTGTCCCCGGACGGAGCCGCGGTGAGTGGAAATGCTAACGATATTCGGGGCCGGTCCTGGAGAAGTGTTAATTTCTCGTGGGTGTTGCGGCGTCGCGCGTCAGAAACACTGGACTGTAATTGTCCAACAGTTCTGTCACTGAGGGAGAGACGGCACTCGCCAATCAACAAAATCCTACAGCAGCGAAAGGTGTTCAAGCATCAACATCCAACAGCCAACAAAAGGTTGGGGCCGGTTCAGTCCTGGTTGCAGAAATATCAGAGCTAGAGAAAAAGGCTGTAGACCAAAAGATAGCAGAAAGTCGAATTTAAAAACAAAACGCCACACATCTGAGCGTATTTAATGTTCATTTCCATACCAATACCAAACAGACAACTTTTGAACAGAAATAGTGTATCATTTCTGCCAAAACTGCAGTCTGGACTCTATTTTTTGTACTTTTGACAAACTTCTGCAGTAAAACTAGTTAGGCAATGTAATTATTTACCAAGAACTTTTGATTTAATGCCAGTCAGTCAGACCTGGAGACAACTGAACAGTCAACGCATGAACATTGTATATCCAAGTTATATCTACATTTAAGTAGGTTGAGCCGTGTATCACCAAGAACCACAAGACTCCAGTCGGGCAACGTTATGCAAAGGGAACTGATGGTGTGAATGTTAGAAGCCAGTTCGGCCTCAGGGAGACAACATTATGCCATGAGAGAAAGCAAGTTAAGGCCAAACTCTCTGACAACTACTTAGCTACCAGAAAGGCTCCAGCTAGACAGTATTATGCCATGAGAGGACTGATACAGTATGTAAGGACAAATTCTCCAACAATCCTGGTTTAGTTCTGGTTTAGTCTGGGAATAACCAGAACCTAACCAAAGCAGTCTCTGCTCTGCCTTTCAGGGAGCTGTGCACTCAAGTTACAGCGAGAGGCCGAAACATAAACATAACGCGAGTCATTTGCAACAAGCTGTGGTTAACATTAACATTACCTGCCACCTGCATTCATTTTGACAACCCTAGTAAAAGATCATAAATAATATTGGTAATAGGGCTGCACAATATGAGAAAATATTACGACATTCAATAATTGTTGAATGTTGTGACTAAATCATTGCAACGCTACATTCCAAGAACTGTACAAGCCCTTGACTTTTTTCACCAAAATTGTGTGAAAACAACACTTTACAAATACTAAATCTGAAGACTGTTGCATACTGCACAATTTTATTCATGTTATAAGATGTCACAGTGCAAGACGTGGGGAATGTAAAATGACAAGACTTCACGACGATTCAAAGAGTGAATCATGGGTACGACAAAGTTTGTTGTAGGTTTGTAGATTTATTTCTGGTGCTGTATTCTGTTGACACACGTTTGACAGAGATCATCACTGCAGAGGATGCTCACTCTGAGAACCGTGCAAAACCGTGCAGTGCGAACCCAGCTTCAATCAAAAAATAAGCTAAAATTTGACTTAAGTACTAGTTTTAGGCTCAGACAGAATGCTTTGATATATCGTGGCTTCTTGTGATATGGATATTGCATCACCTAACATTGCAATAACAATACTTTGGCTATATTGTGCGAGCCTAATCGTTATGGCATCCTTCCTCACATCCTGCACTGTATTGCCGTACTGTCTTCCATATTTAAAGTATCTCTCGGGGACCATGCGTGCATTGTCCGACCCGCTCACACTTATTCAAATGCCTCTCCATCGATCGCGGTCCACTGTCCTCTTGTTTAAGTTCGTTGTTGTCCGGCGTTCGTCTGCCGCTCCTCTGGGTGCGTGCGGTCGGGCCCTTGTTAGCTCATTCCAGGGGCCCGACCTCAGAGCGTGAACCTGGATCGATATCCATCACACCGGGGGGTCACAGGGGCCCCACACTCCAGTGCGTCGGAGCGTTCTCTGTGCTGTCAATATCTACAGTAAAACGGTAACGGCAGGAAGACTCCGAGAAACGTCCACCGCGGCAGAGAATGTGAGGAAAAGCTCTTTCTCATTTAGACCAGACAGGTGCCACTAAAGCCCTGCTCGCACGGGATTAGGATTTCCTTAGGACGCGTTGGTAATGTTTTATGGGCATTCACACGGGACCAGCAATTTGTCCAAACTTTTCCAGGAAGAGAGACGTAATAACATTGAACGAGAAGGACAATTATTTCATTCATTTGTGTTTCTGAGGCTACTTTGACCTGTTTCTCAGTTTGTGCACAACGTCAAATTATACACATTTCTGCTCGAACATTTATATCACCTGACAGAATATCAGGGTATGTAACTTATGCATTTCATAGAATATGAACACAAAAACCTATATTTCACTCATGGTTAGTGGTTTGTGTGAAGCCATTTACTGTCAAAAAACCTGTTTGTTTACGCTTTTCAACTAGAAACTAGCCAAATGTCCCTGATCAACTTTGTCAGAGTCCTGTTTTTCAGCTGAAGTGAATCAGGGACATTTGTGGGCGTGTGCTCAAAATACAGCATCGATATTGTGGCTCTTATTATCGTTCTTCCCTTCAGGTGTTAGACGGCAACAAGCCTGGGGGAAAAAATCATGGAAAAATGTAAAAGATTTTGTATTGTGAGCCTTGAGATCAGTTACACTGAGTCCGACCAATTATTCTGAACACTTTATGTTGCAAGCATTTAACCAAAATGTACTTTATGTTCTTTATTCTTCAATAAATTAAAGACAATACACTGAGTTCAGTTTTTTGAGTGAGTGGATATGTTCATGATTAAATAATGAGCATTAGGTTCATGTTTTGTTCTTGAACCGTATTGAACAGTGTCAAACTGTATTGAGGTATGTATCATATTGTGACCTGTGTATCGAAGTACGTACAGCCCAAGACATTTACGAGTTAACGAGTAGTTTCTGTTTCATTATGATTTCAAAAGAGTAAACTCAGTAAACTTTGCACAACCAGTAACAAGTACTGGAAAAAAAGATTCACATTCTACGAAAAATGGCCAAAAGATTGAAGGGGTATGTAAATTTAAAAGGGTATGTAAACTTTTGGCCACAACTGTATCTTTATGAGTTAATATCACTGGAATCAAGAATATTTAACCTTAATTTGAGTAATTCTGACTTGTTGTGTAAAAAAAAATCTGCCAATTGAATAAGATTGCCCTTCCGTATGAGATGAGATTTATTATCCAATATATTCTTATCTCATGACTTAAACTCATGCTTAGATAATATTTATCTAGTGTACCACAAACAGCAATCTCAATAAAATCTTGTAGACGATATATTTCCCACCTCTATTGAGTCTGTGACCATTTTTGGTGAGTTAGCCGTTTATTTCAAGGAAGTGTTGGTGCAGTAGTTGTGTTTCGTTAGTTGTGACCGTTTGACTGTTGATTGCATCATCAGTGGTTGTGCCGTTAGTTGTGGTTTACTCCAGGCCTCAGGACCTGATCCAAAGTCCAAGTCCATAGTCCGGCCTGTAGACCTGACCCATAGACCTGGCCTGCTGCTGATCGGAGGCGACACGGCGTCACCGTGTTGCCATAAGCTAAACTCACAGCTCTGACAGCTCCATAATGGCTTCCAGGAAGTCAGGCCAAAATAAAAACAGCGCAACATTTCCACACCACTGGCTCTGAAAGCTGCTGTTCCGCCCTGAATGGGAAAAATGTGGACTTCAGCATTCCAGCGTCGTGAGGTGAGGAGAGGGAGAGCGCCGCGTGGAGCGAGTCTACGGCGGCGAAAACGAAACAACACCAAACACAAGAGAGAGAGAGAGAGAGAGAGAGGCACAGAGCAGGCCAACATCACCAAAGCACAAGCGAACACAGAGAAGGAGACAGAGAGAGGACCAGAGCAGGCCAATATCACCAAAGCACAAGCGAACACAGAGAAGGAGACAGAGAGAGGACCAGAGCAGGCCAATATCACCAAAGCACAAGCGAACACAGAGAAGGAGACAGAGAGAGGACCAGAGCAGGCCAATATCACCAAAGCACAAGCGAACACAGAGAAGGAGACAGACAGAGGACCAGAGCAGGCCAACATCACCAAAGCACAAGCGAACACAGAGAAGGAGACAGACAGAGGACCAGAGCAGGCCAATATCACCAAAGCACAAGCGAACACAGAGAAGGAGACAGAGAGAGGACCAGAGCAGGCCAATATCACCAAAGCACAAGCGAACACAGAGAAGGAGACAGAGAGAGGACCAGAGCAGGCCAATATCACCAAAGCACAAGCGAACACAGAGAAGGAGACAGAGAGAGGACCAGAGCAGGCCAATATCACCAAAGCACAAGCGAACACAGAGAAGGAGACAGACAGAGGACCAGAGCAGGCCAATATCACCAAAGCACAAGCGAACACAGAGAAGGAGACAGACAGAGGACCAGAGCAGGCCAACATCATCAAGAAATAGCGAATACTTGAAAACACGGCAAAATGCTTTTAAAACTTATTGGTTTATATAGTTTTGGATACAACTTTAATTTATTGTGTGTTTTATGTCCATGAGTCACCACATACTTGATTAACTGCTATCGGTCTTTAAAACATGAAATATTACTAATTTATTATAATTTTTTTCCGGAAAGTCTATGCAATTTTTGGAGAAGGGTCTGGCTGCAGAGGATGGAGGGGCACTGCTCGACAGGAAATGACCTCACCTACACAGGACAACACTAGCTTAAACTAATCCAGACTAACCCTGAACCTAACCCTAATCCTAACCTTAAGGATAGTGGAGTTTACTAAAGTCGTGTTATTGAGAAAAATTTAACTAAAAGTCGTAAAAATAAAAGTGGAGGTGGCGTCACTGCTGTCTGCACCCAGAGCCTCTTGAATTTTTGAATGGGATTTTTACTTCCGGCAGCGATCAAAATTGTTGTGCTCCATATCACCAATGACAAGTGAACACAGAGAAGGAGCCTGTTAGGGCTGTGCTCAATATATCGTATCGGCAATATCGTTGCATTGAGTACTTGACAATACGTGTATCGTATCGAGACACCTGTATCGTGATACGCAAATAATAGAATAAAATTAATTGTATGTTTGTTTGACACCTTGGCTAATTCAGAACGTATCACAACACACAAACAACTACTGCAATAACAGGTTTAACTTGCTGAGCACATTCAGCATGATAAAAATGTATATTTACTACACTCATGAGATCCTTTTTCATCTGTTCCTATGACGTATTTAATTATGGACGCTGTACCTTGAACCACTTGTATGCGTATCGTATTGTGGATCCTATATCGGGATACAGTATGTATCGTATCGTGAAGTTGTTACCAATACCCAGCCCTAGAGCCTGTTCATGCTGCTCTGAGCCAGGTGCCGGGACAGTGGGCAGAATATTTTGAGGAATGATGAGCTCCAGAAGCACATCAGGGTTGTGGTTAAAAACTGAAGTCTGTGACAATGGTCAAGGCCAGGCCCTGAAGCAGCAGTGACCAGTCCTCTGCCTGAGGGCCCTGGGGCGGGGCGTCAGTCACCCCCAGGCCCACTGCATTATACAACTGCTTCTGTTCTTGTGGCGTGGCTTTGTTGAAACGCTCGAATCTGTGATGATGTGGTTGATACTGTGCAGTAAACAATGCAACGCTTTTCTTAATGAAAGTCTGCACTGATTCTTAATGATGTCTGACAGACTGTTCAACAAGTGCCTTTGTGCTTTACACTTTAGAGTCGGCCTGGGAACCAAACCCGGACCCCAGCGTGCCTCCTTTGGCCCCAGACGATTCTGAAAACCGCCGAGTCGAACACAACAGCGGACGAATAACGATTTAAGTGCTTCCTAAATACTGAAAATATTGTGAGTTCATTCAAAGAAGAATGAGGCAGGAGTTTGGGCCACTGCAGAATACAGAGAATAAAAACAAACACAGGCTGCCACCGAGCAAAAGCAACACTGTAATTGCAGCTCATCTACAGACAGACAATGCCCCTGGCTACTACCGGGCGGCATGTTTTCAGTCAGGTTTGTTCAATAACATGCAGTGACCCTATATATAAAACAATAACCCTTTACACAGAACATATCTACTAAAAACTTAAAAAAAAAACAAAAAAAAATGTCTTTTTTTCTTTACCCACAGATGAGTTTTTTCTTCATTAATGTCTTGTTAATAAAAACTGCCTCTGTCTGATGTTACAGTCCGGACAGTTCAACGATTATCGATTATTGACTCATATCAGTTGCTGCAGTATTGTCTCTCTCCTTCCCCCTCCACTATCCTTCCCTCTCCTTCCCCCTCCACTATCCTTCCCTCTCCAGCCCTTCCTCCTTCCTGCTCTCCCTCTCTCCTTCTCTGCTGCTGCTGAGAGCTTCATTAGCCGAGGCCAGAGCAGGTTGAGCCTCGGCCGCTGTAGGATTAAAGGTTTAGAGCCACCGGTTTCAGTTGAGTCCCAGGTCTGAAGCTAACGACCCCCCGAGCTCCACGCGCCTTCGACATCACTGCACCGAGTCCGCGGCTTCGCAGCGCCGACGCGAAAACACAACAGTGCGAGGGGAAAGACAATAAAACCTCCAATTCGGCCTGTTACGGAGGCAAGAGAAGAACTCGTCGTGGATATGGTTGAACAGATTCATACACTTCCAATCACCAAAACAAGCTTTTCCCCCTGGTCCGTCCGGCTCAGCACAGACTGGCTCGGACTGGTCAACCTCCCAATACCAGGTCTGGGGGAAAAGGGTGCGATGCAACAGCGGTTCTCAGCTGGTGCGTCGCGGAATCGTTTTTAGTGGGTCGCGAGCTTTTCCTGGGGAAGTTTTTATTTTATTTTTTTTAATTTATCTACTACGCTGCAAAAAGTCCCCTAGAAATTCAGTAGGTGCAGCAAGTTTTTACATTTAAATTAAGAAAAAAACATCTAATTACACTGAAAATTAGACAAAAACAATCTGGCTATTCTTGAAATGTGATTATTGTTGATGTTTTTTCTTAATCTAAGTGTAAAAAACTTACCCCATTGACAGATTTCTTGAAATTTCTTGAAACAGATTTTTTAAATCAATATTTTTTTATTATTATTTCTTGATTGTCTGTTGGTGTTATTTTGTTGGTAATTTTAGCTTTTTAGGCTTATTCAATGCTTCTAAAATGATAATTAGTAAAAGAAACAACACTGGAGTCCATGTTCACTAAAGCAGGGGACACGTAGAGGTCAAAATGGCGGCCCGCGTGCCAGATCCGGTCCAAACAATCTACTCTGGCCCACTTGCAATGATCCACAATAAGAAATAATAATGGGCCATTTATGCTAATGCTACAGCGGCTAACGCTAATGTCCACCGCAGATTACACTATCACAGAGGACGCTCTGCACCTTACCATACCCTCGTACTCGTTTCGTACAAAGTTTTCAGGTGGGAGGGGACAACTCCTTTTAAAGTCAAAACGATTGGATCTGATTTTACCCAAATAACTAGCCTGAGCCATCCGTATTGAAATTGAGATTCAATTTGAAATTGTAATATAATAATATAATATAATAATATTTTTTTTTTCATGTCTAGAGTCTAGGCATAGGATAATAAGGAAATGTTGTCTCACAATTGCTGATTTCCAAAATACGTTGAATGGTTAGTCAAACTGCGCATGCGCACAGATAGATGCTGGGACAAAAACATGCATTTGAAGCACTTCCCAGCATGTTAAGTAAAAAACAAAACAACATCAGCTGTAGATACAGAGATGATAACTTTCACTCTGACAGACACATCTTAATTTAGCCATATTGACATGTAAAGCCTTTTCCAGTTCTATCATATTAATCCCAAGGCTTGACTGCATGCACCAGAAGCACATGGCTACTCATTATGCATGTAAACAAATGGACATACTTTAGCCCCAGTGCTCTGACTCTTCCTGAACGATACATGGAACACCCCTAAGGTCATTCTTTCCCTATAATTATGTTTTCGGAAAGTGCAGATCCTCTCAAAGACCAGTCACTAATAGTATAGCTAACAACTATACATAAGCTGCTGACATTAGCCTAGTGCTAGCCCACGTAGCCAGCGTTAGCCTATTTACTTGTTACGAATGGACAGATAAGATGCACAACAGAGATGGTATGATCATAGCAAAACCCAATAAATAGTGGTTTAGTGTGAATGACCCGATGACTTAGTGATACAGTCACAGTGACTAACCTGATCAGGACCTTCTCAGCTTCGTGGGAGTATTCCTCATGCTCCAGCTCCACTTTTCTTTCTACCGCTGCTTCCACCAGATTCTCCAATTCAACTTTACAATATTTATCGACTGTTATACCTCTGTCCCGCAAATACTTCTTCAATTCTGGCACTTTTTTTTTAAAACTGCATTATATCGCAGTACTCATTATATTTTCAACTTCATAAAACGCTAGAGACGCAAGGCAGGAAAAAAACCCTCAGCCTTTGAGGTTTGGTTATTGCAGTATTTAAAATTGTGATGTCGATTCGATATCAATTAAATGTTATTGTATTATATTATATGTTTAACTTTGACATTAAACTAACATAAGTTAAGAGACAAAACAAACTAGTACATCCTGTTTTTGTCGAGAGTTCTATCTTATTTTTTATGCAGTGTACATAAGAGATGTCTATATTAGATTTTTCATTGGTAGATGCTAAGAGACAATTATTCTATTTTCATTTTATCTTTAATTTAGTACTATTATTACCTTACTTTCCTCTTGATGCCACTTTTTGCACCCCCCGTGTGATCCTGTCTTAAGAGTTGTTGTAACAAGTGAATTTCTCCATCGTGACATCAATAAAGAACCATCTTATCTTAAACAAAAATCTAAAACTTGATGACTGCATGAATGTTGCGGTGCTTAAGTCAGAGCAGGTTCAGGCTCCAAAGACGAAAGAATAAACTTCCCTTTTCAAACTACAGCACAAACCAAAGACCTTTCATTTGCACGATGTTAATCAAAGAGCAGGACCCTCATAAACTAAACAGGACACATTTCCCTGGACCTGTGTCTGAGCTGTGAACCGGTGACCTCTGAACCCATCACTGACCCGACCAGCCACTATTTCAGTCCCACAAACACTTTTACAGCCGGCCCAAAGCTGGCAACCTGCGCTCCCAAATATGTGGCAGCGCGCGCCCCCTCACCAGCAGGTATGGGCTATGTGTTCTATGTCATCTATGTTAACGACTGGAGGTAAGTTTGTAGAAGCACCTCATGAAAATACCTTCACGCCTTCAGCCCAAAAATATAGGAGGAACAGAGCCGGGTTAAAGAGGGGCATGATCGGGCTAAACCTGGACTAAAACTGGGCTAAACCTGGGCTCAAACTGGACCGAACCTGGGTCGAACCTGGGCTGAAACTGAACTAAAACTGGACCAAACCTGGGTCGAACTTGGGCTAAACCTGGGCTAAAACTGGACCAAACCTGGGTTAAACCCGTGCTAAAACTGGACCAAACCTGGGTCGAACCTGGGCTGAAACTGAACTAAAACTGGACCAAACCTGGGTCGAACCTGGGCTAAACCTGGGCTCAAACTGGACCAAACCTGGGTCGAACCTGGGTTGAAACTGAACTAAAACTGGACCAAACTTGGGTCGAACCTGGGCTAAACCTGGGCTCAAACTGGACCAAACCTGGGTCGAACCTGGGCTGAAACTGAGCTAAAACTGGACCAAACCTGGGTCGAACTTGGGCTAAACCTGGGCTAAAACTGGACCAAACCTGGGTTAAACCCGTGCTAAAACTGGACCAAACCTGGGTCGAACCTGGGCTGAAACTGAACTAAAACTGGACCAAACCTGGGTCGAACCTGGGCTGAAACTGAACTAAAACTGGACCAAACCTGGGTCGAACCTGGGCTGAAACTGAACTAAAACTGGACCAAACCTGGGTCGAACCTGGGCTAAACCTGGGCTAAAACTGGACCAAACCTGGGTTAAACCCGGGCTAAACCTGGACCAAGCCTGGGTCAAACCTGGGCTAAACCTGGACCAAACCTGGGTCAAACCCGGGTCAAACCCGGGGTAAACCTGGACTAAACCTGGACCGAACCTGGGTCGAAC
>OMNZ01109724.1:593-10648 GCA_900303255.1 Lesueurigobius sanzi | reverse complement strand
TCTTGTTGCTTGTGGGGCATCCTCTGTTGCCTGTAGGAGGAATTTGCATTAGTTAGTTTGCATTAATACAAGCCGACCAAAAAAGCTGCATGCGGCTCTTGGCCAATGAGAGTGCGGCTCTTTGCCTGATGGATCCATTTGATACACTGCGGCTCAGATATTTCCATGGATTGAAAAGTCATTAAGAATCTCTTCAAAACCCAATCGTTGTCCCACAGATGCTGTTTCGCCTCCCTCTAAGACACTTGAGTGAGAGTCTTCATCTCTCTCCTGTCTCTCTCCCCTCGCTCTCTCTCTCCCTTCCAACACGATGTGTGAAGGAGCTCATGCAAAGTCAAAGCCAGACGCAGGATAAACAACCATAACATGCAGAGTGCCCTATGAACAGTTTCTGCGCTTCTCAAGTTTCTGATTACTCTTTTTTTCATGGAGATTGGCCCAATATTGACAGAAATACATTCAAATTAAGATGTTAAAAATGACGAGCTTCAACAAAGCATGTGATGCGACGCGCAAAATTGCCGCACGGAAATACGCAAAGTCAGTGCCTTTTCTTCCACAGTTGTTGTAAATATTGTGAATCCAACATAAAACAGAAGCTCGGACGTCCTCACCAGACTTATGATTAAAGTTAGTGTTAGTAGTTAACTTTGTGCAGCCTAAAGTGTTTTCTCTGCACTCAGTCCCGTCAGGAAGCAGCCACAGAACAGCGCTGCAGCCAGGGGCCAATCAGAGGAGGGGGCTCAGTGGGCAGGGCCCCACACACTAACATAGTCCTGCACTAAAAATAGATAATAAGTAGTAAATGAATTAAAAAATTGCCTCAGTTTGAGCAGAGCAGCAACATTTATTAATTTATTCTTAATAGAAATATAATTAAACATTGGAATAAAACAATTGGCTCTAATAGTAGCCCAATTCTTTCTTACATGTCTTACAAATCTTCTTACAAATCTTACATGTAAATCACCAGAATACAAGAAATTGCACATGATTTAAAATTTTCTCCATACTTGAACCCCAGATTTTTGATAAAAATGATTGAACATAAATAAATGCTATAAGGCCAGGCATAAAATTGGAGTTTGTTTTGATTAAATATAATGTGATTGTGACTGTCGGGTCATGTTTGGACTGCACAAATGAACGGTGTATTTTGTGGCTCTTCTTGGCATCAAGGGTGAATATTTTGGCTCTTGGTCTCTGCCGAGTTAGCCACCCCTGCACTAGGCGTTTACATGTCGGCAACACTAACCACTCTGCCATCAAACAAAAGAGGAAGAAAAGTGAGCGAATGATAAGAGCAAAGGTCATGTTTCTTATGTTGATTCTGAAATTGACCCTGAACAGTGTAGTGCCCCCTGCAGGTTGGAGTTATGTGCTAGCTTGGATTTGTAACTTGTGAACTGTGTACATGAATGACTAAATCATCCACAGCTCTCAGACAGTCAGAATGGTGTACTTACAGTATGACTTTACCAAGTGCCAAGGCTTAACATAAGAGTATAGTCTAGACTGGCCCTAATTGGAAAGTGCCATAAGACAACCTTGTTCTGATTATGCCCCCCTCTTGTGGAGCCGTGAAGCCGAAGTCATCAGTGATGTAATCAGAGCAGACTTCCAGCCAGCTCTCAGGATTAGAGAATGTGAACAAGAAATGTTTCGATTGTGGTTTGGCCTGACTTTTAAACAAAGGAATCTCCCACACACTGTAGAGCTAGCAAAAAGTGAGATATTTTATTTACAAGAGTGCAACCTTTCGGCAACTAGGCCTTCCTCAGGGAAATGGCTGTGAGGTGGTGCCAAGCCATCTTAAATAGGAGGGGCCAGTGACGCCCTGGCAACAACCAGTTAAATTCATAGACATTTCAAATACAGGTGGAGGAAACCATCTAAACACCCATACTAAGCCAATAATTCATAATTATGAATGCAAAAATCTATATCATTTGGAAAAACTATTTACAATATGAGCCAAGATACTCCTCGGGTTAAACACTGCTGCGGGACGCAATATGCTTTGCCACACTGTGTCTATGTCACTGCTTGTTACTGCTTTGTAACAATGTCCAACGAGTAAATACAATTAAATATTTAGTTTTTGCAAGTGATTGTGGTTTCGAATGAAAGTATTTATTATTTATTTACCAAGTTCAGTTCTTTTTTTTTGTTTGTTTGAGTAACAGAAGAACTATTGTGAGAGCAAAAGGCAAAAGCTTGTGTGCCTAAATATACATTTTCATCAATATTAGATATTTTCATATATTACATTGAACAAAGGAAACAAAATGACCTTCATAAGAAGAACACATTCATTAAATGACATATCTTTCAAACCCGACTTGGAGATGATCTTTTTAACAACTGTTGCAAAGTTACACATATTGGATCAAAACAAAAAGTATGACCAGGTCTGTGACTTAACTTTTATAGTTGACCGTTTGCACAGATTAGCAACCTTGCTTCTAGCAGTTTGCCCCAGGGCAGCTGTGACTACAATATCCTACCACCACAAGTCAATCAATCAATCAATTTATTTTTGTAACGCCCAATATCATAAAAGAAGTCATCTCAAAGGTCGTATGGACAAAAACAAATCAATATCAGACTCAAGAATGATCAAAAATAAGTCACACACGAATGAAATGTCTGGACCAGATGTAATGTCCCGTGAATAAGTAAATCACTCAGAGTAACAAGCTTAGAGTATCCCCCATCCTTAGACCTTCCTCTACGGCGAGGAAAAAACCCCAAAAAACAAAAACCACATGGTAAAAAAATTGAGGAAACCTCGGAGAAAACCAATTTAAAGGAAGGATCCATTTCCCTTGGACAGATGGGCTAGTGGTGAATTTTGGTCGACCAGAATCCAATAGCAATGTTCAGCAAGAGTTGCAGAAGAAATTTAAACTGGTAAACGTCCCCGGGTGGAATAATGCAATAATACAGGCCTGATTTACTCAGTTCCTCATTTATCACTGTATATTTTTATATTGTTAGTTGCGGATATCTGATGTAGAAATAACTTTGAGCTGTGGCCTTTTTGTGTTTATGAGAGACCTGCTTTTTGCACCACTTATGCATTCACTTTTCGCTTTGAACAAATATGTGTAACAATGTCACTCTCTCACTCACTCTCATGTTCACAATCCCAGACTGAATGAAGAGGAATGGCCTGTTCACATATTGTCAAACTTGTCCTCAAACTTTTGCTTCATGTGGCATAAAAAATACAATTTCCGCAAACCTTTTGCAGCCAAGATATTAATTGTAAAAATAATCGGCCGGTTAATTGATTACCAAAAGCTCCAGAAAAGCACTACATAAAACCTACACTGCAAAAATGAATTTAAAAATAAGTAACATTTTGGCCCATTGGCTAGCCATAACAGCCTAATAAAGCCAATTTTGGACACACACGAGTTGTGTGGGCTATTTCACCGGACACCGAAAGAGCAGCAAATAATAGAGGTGATTAAACACAGAAAATAGCACAGCCAATCTGCCTTCTCATTTCTCCTCCTCTTTGTCATGAACAACTGCACAAACAACCACAGTGGCAACATCCTGACACAAATCACATCGAACAGCACTCATCACCACTCATCGAGATCACCAAAGGCCACAATAAACACTTTTTCAACCAGATCTGAATGCACTGAACTTACGGTTTCAGCTGTAGCTCCTGTCTGGGGCTGGTCCTGTCCTGTCAGTCCGCGGCTTCTTTCATCTTATTAAATCCACCGGAAAAAACGTCCTCTTCTCCACCTCTTTTTAATTTCCATTTGAGAGAACTTAAACCAAGCTCTGAAACCAGCGCCAAACCGTGTTGAGAAGCGTGGAAGAGCAGGAAGTATTCACATGACACTCGGCGCATGACCAAACCCTCCGCAACTCGCCAGCACAAGGGGGACCGAAAGAGAGATTTTTTGAAAATGAGTGATTTTTGCTTTTTTTGCAGAATCTGTTAGTTAGTTAGTCTCACGTTAGTTGAGATAAAAGTGTACATTTTGTGTTTGAAAACCGGGTGTATTTTCAGGATATTCAGTGGTGTGTGCCACAGTTCATTGCCATACTGGACATTCACCTGTGATCATTTCCGACAGTATTCTCCAAGTAAAAAGCTTAAATTGCTTACTTTGCGTTGTCTTCATCTGAGGAATTCTCCCTTAGAAGCCCCATTATGTCTCTTTCTGTCGTTGCCACAAGCGCTGTTCTTTTAGCGAGCTTTGGGAGCTTTTGTGTGTGATCTTGCCCAAGCAAGATGATCCTGCTCCGTGAACTCTACTCCAAATCCCGGCCCATGTCTCTGGAGTCTCCTGCCATGTTTATCCCCTTTTTTACAAACGTAGTCCATATGAAAGTAGCGCCAAGTCGCATGAATGAGAGAAATGTCCGTAATCCAGCCTCGTTCCACTGCCAGATTTGAGCATAGAAACCTTTTTTTTCTTTTTGAAAAAACGTGCCACGTCACTTGATTGACAGTGGCTTCAGCCAATGACAAAATGGACAACGGAAATGAGATGAGACCATTGTCTCAAACAAGCCAACTAAGAGAAGGCTTATCTCAGGATTATCTTTTCCAAAGGGTTTACCTTCAAAAGCCACTACTCCTCCAAATATTATCAGATTTCCATGTGTTACACATCGTTGGAAAGCTTGGAGACTTCACTTTCAGAATCTGTGGCGGCTTTTGCCGTGTGCTGATACATAGTTGTCCGAATCGGTTTGGTCGGTTTCCATGCTCTCGTCCTCATCCAAATTTGCAAAAAATAGCATTTTTGTGTCTAGCATGTTTTGTATAATTACAGTTGATACATTTATCCATTAGCAGATTTTAAATAAGTTGTAGAATAATAAATCAACCTTTGCTTCTGTCCTTTTTTTTTTTTATCATTTGTACTATACCATAGGACACCACTTACTTCACAAGTATAGCACAGTTTAGCATATGGAATTAATCTCCATACAAGACATCCCATGCTGCACCCATACAGCCACTGGAGTCACTAAAAGTGTTTTTTTCATACATTTTCACAATATCTTACTAATTTATAGATCACTTTTTAGCGCCTGAGCAAAATGAACAGATCGACCATTGAAGGAATACAAATGCCCTCCGCTTTTCTTTCCGTCTTGACTCTGTCCAGCTCTTTCCCACCCGAGAGCCTGCTTGAGCTGCACAGTCTGAGCCGGACTCATTTCTCCAGGCAGGCCTTGACCTCCAGCCGCCATCACCAATCCACATTTGTTCAGCCTGTTCCCCTCCAGCCCACTGCACCTGCAGGAAGTCCACTTTACTGCGCCGCATTCATTTTCTCATTATTCAGGCTTGACGTCTTGCACGGACTGAAATTCCATATACTAAGTGCTACTTTAGCAAGCGGTGTCCTGTGGCGAGCAGGAGAAGCAAAACTAGTATAGCTCCAGTCCAGTACAAATGATTTTTTTATTTTTTTAAAGAACATGAGGAAATGTTGATTAATAAGAAATGTAAACGGATGAATAGTTTATACATTTATCTATTTGCTTTGAATGTTTCATAAATGAATATGATTACATTAGATTAGAATGAACTGTTCAAAAGTGTGATTAATCTGAGTAAAATAATTCACTCATTCACAAGTATACACTGTATATACTGCAGCAGGATCTGATATCACCAAGTAATTAAGAGACCAAGGACCAATGTCATGTTGTTTGCCCAGGACCAATGTTACAGCCAGACAATCAGGGGTAAGTTGTGCCAGATAGTCGGCTTGGGAGGGACGGTCTGCTATGAAAACTTGAGATGTCATGACAAAAATTAAGTTAAGGAACAAGGAAATCTTTAAGGTTAGGGATATTTTCAGACAAACCAACTCATAGATCTATCAAATTACAGTTCCCTGTACCGAAACCTATTTTTTGTCACGACATCTCAAGTTTTCACCCCTGATTGGCTGGCTGTAACATTGGTCCTGGGCAAACAACATGACATTGGCCCTGGATTCTTAATTACTTAGTGATATAAGATCCTGCATATGTCCCATATGATGCTCCTGACATCACCAAGTAATTAAGAGTCCAGGGCCAATGTCATGTTGTTTGCCCAGGACCAGTGTTACAGCAGCCAATCAGGGGTGAAAACTTGAGATGTCATGACAAAAAATAAGTTTAGGAACAAGGAAATATTTAAGGTGAGGGAAGATACGTATATTTTCAGACAAACCAACTCATAGATTTATCCAAAATTACAGCAGACCGTTCACTGTTCCTAAACTTCATTTTTATCACAACATGGCAAGTTTTCAAAGCAGTCTGTCCCTCCCCTTATCTAGCAAAACTGAACCCTGATTGGCTGGTTGTAACATTGATCCTGGGCAAACAACATTGACATTGGTCCTGGACTCTTAATTACTCAGTGATATCAGCTCGTCCATATATACAGTGTATATATATATTGCTATAAAATTGCTAAAAGATGCTAAGAGATAACATGTTTTCTGTTTGCAAAAATAAGGCAAAATAAAGTAAAAAAATATTCTAAATTTCACTCATATTAAGTAACAAGATGTATTTTTTTTTTTTTGCTGCTATAGTCTAAACCAGTGTTTCCCAACCAGGGGTACAGGGACCCTTGGGGGTACGCCAGAGCTTAGAAGGGGGTACCTGGAATCATTTCAGATACAAAATAAGATCAAATTGAATGTTTTTTTTTGATTATTATGTTCAAAGAAAAGCTATATAAAACATTTAACAGTAAAGAGTGAGTGTTTGAGAATATTTAGTCGCCTTTTTACTGATTAATAGGAGATTTAGTCATTCACCTTCTAACTAAACAGCAAAACCATTGAGGAAGGGGGGTACTTAGAGTATATATAAAAGGCCCAAGGGGTACGCAGGCCAAAAAAGGTTGGGAACCACTGGTCTAAACCACTCAAAACAAGATTAATTTTCTTTGATAAACTTTTAACATCATGTTTGGTATTTTGTCTTTGTAGTGTGTCTTGAAAATGAATATTTTAATCATGAAAATCCAGTGAGGAAAGAACTGACATTCAAATCGACCTGGATCAATATTCTTATATTTGATTATGAAGCAGCCGAACCGTTGTACAGACTTTCACATTTTCATGAACACAGGGTCGTGATACTTCAGCTTTCCTGTCGTTCACTTTACCGCAAAGCGTTTTAGATGCTTTAAATGAATATGTGTTCGGTAACGGCATATAACGTTTGTATCCGACTGGAGCGCATTGGAACAGAGATAACGAAACAGATCTGAAAAACTTTGTGGCGCCACTGTTTAACTAATAATTTGTTTTCAAAAGTTAACAGTGCCGTGTTCTCCTTCTGCTGCTCATATACAGATGGTAAGGCGGCAGAAATTGATTTGTTTTGGAAGAGATGCCGGATTCTAATTGAGTTCTTCCACTGGGGAGAGTGTGAAGCTGAGGTGGGCTGGATTAGGACTTATCTAACTCTTGGAAAGGAGCCAGAACACTGCACAGACTTCAGTGCCCTTCAAATAGGTTCAACTGCGTCCGAGGAAGTTTGTGGTGCGAGAAAACATGGCTAGAATCAACAAGGAACAAGCCAAGTAATGTTGTGTTCTGTTTCGGTGCGTTTAAGGTGAGACACTGGCGATTGGAGAAAGTCGTTTATTTTTTCCTCCAGGTTTTGTTGGAGCAGGTGCCGATACAACTCTATGGGAGAGAAGCAGTTTTTGAAAGAAATTCCCAAAAATAAAATTTACTATTTACTATTACTAATTACTATTGATTTTTTTTATTGATATTTGATCATTATTTGATAGTGATTGTGTTTTTTCACATGGATTGGCCCAGGAATTACAGAGAAATTAGCCATGAACCGAGTTACAAGCACAGCATTTACAGCTGCCCTCCACCTCAATTTTAAAGAAGAGGCTCTTTGATGTCACATTTCAATACAATCTACACTCCTCGATGTAATTTCTCACTGCAAAACATAACATAAAAGACCAAAACAAGGTTAAAATTGACATACATAGTGAAAATTGTGACCAAAACAGATTTTTTTTTGCACATTTTCATCTGCACTGGCAACTCTGATACAATATTCTATTCAGTTTTCATATCATCCTGTTTCAGATTGTTGGATAGTTACCTAGAGTTTATTTGTTTTACTCATTATACCTAAGAGACATTTGTACAGAGATGCTAAGAAACATGTATTCTTCTATTATTATTATTATTATTATCTGTTTGACATTTATTTTCTTCTTTGACGGGGCATTTCCTGACTTTTCGCACCTCCCTGTGTGTTCTTAAGAGCTGTTGTAACAAGTGAATTTCTCTGAGCGATAGACTGGTTAGAAGTCATCTCAGGCAATTGTAAACATTGTCATAATATGGTGAACACTACTCACTGTCAATTCGGAAAAGAAACAGATTAAATCATGTATCAGATGCAGTATCATCTTTGTAGTCTAGGATTCGCGTGCCCATGTGGACGCCTCTATATTGGAAAGATTAAACAAAAATCAAAAATATAGACTTTGGGAGGAAGCAGGACACGGAAGCAAAGCCTGAAAATAAGTGGCATCGAATTTATCTAAATGTTTGTCCCCTTGCCTCCCCCTCGGGCCTTATTCTAGTACCCCCCGCCGTGATGGTTTTGTTGATTAGTTTGAAAGTGAATGACTCCTACTCCTAATTATCAGTAAAAAGGACAACTAAATACACTGAAACCATCACTCTTTTCAGTTGCATGTTTTTTTTTAAGCTTTTCTTTGACTATAATAATCAAAAATGCAATTTGTTTTATCTCGTCTTTTATCTGAAATGAATCCAGGTTCCCCTTGTTAACCTCTTGCGTACCCCGAGTGGTCCCCGTACCCCTGGTGGGGAAAGACTAAGTGACAAACTAGATTTCACTCATTTCTTTTCTGTCTGTGTATATGCCTTTAAGAAACTATGTCAACAAGTCACATGGCCCCTACATATAAAAGAGGTCTGGCAGCTATTTTTAAAGCAGTCCATGCCCCGATGAAGGTCTAGAGAGGCCGAAACTTTTTATATTTTTTGTAACCCACTAAGTGCCTCAGTCTTTTTTACCTCGCGCCCTGAAATTCAAAATAATTTGTTAAAAAGCTAACACTGTAATAGTACATACATTTCATTGGATATAAGTTAAATACATAATTCATATGGTGTAGTAAGGGTTAAAAACATTAGATTATTCAGATATTTACATAAGTAGTGAGTAATACATTTATTTTCATTGTGTTACTGTGACTATGTAATAACAAGGTAATATCGCTTTAAGAACGTGAGACACGAACTGACTCATGGGAAATAGAGTTCGTGCATTGTGTTGTAGTAAGCAGAGACCTGAAAAACGCTTGTTAACTTGAACCGAGGACTGTAGTTAAACGTTGCCCAAAACGACGATGATGTGGTCGTTCGTTTCAGGGGGAGCAACACCAGCTACTTTTGCGTAACAAAAATGCAACGCAATAAAAGAAAATGACAGTAGTTTCTGCTTTATACTTTGATATGTTTGGAGATATTTTGCTGGTTGGAGATCCCTGCTTTAAAATAACTTCTTCATCCCCACTGTGAAGAGCACCTGGGTAAAAAACATTTGTACTTGTGATAATAGACTTGTGCAGCAATCCAGAAACAACATTTACCAGAAGTAAATTTCCCCATTGTGAGATCACACTGTAAAAAACCCAACTCACTATTTGCTCTGAATTTAAAAACATGAGTCCAGTGAATATTTAAACTGGTTAAGTTTTGAGTCAGCGCAAATGTAATTTAACAACGTTAATTTATAGTTTTAACCAGTGAGTTCAAAACCACAAGTTGATGTAACTTGTCATAATAGTTTCTTGCCTCAAACCTTGGCCTCTATATGTTTTATCTTTTAATAAGTTATTCCCTGAATTACAAATGCTTATTTTAACAATTTACTTTTAACAATTGACTCAAGTTAAAATAGTAAAGCAACTGGCTGCGAAGCTTTTTTGAGTTCACTCAACTTTTCAAAGAAGGTAGTTGTGCAACTTATGTTGGTGAGTTAACTTT
>OMNZ01109723.1:3751-16836 GCA_900303255.1 Lesueurigobius sanzi | reverse complement strand
TAGGAGCGTCTTAATACTGCGCAGAGGTCGAAGTGGTGTTATTCCGCCTAAATATATATATATATATATATATATATATATATATATATATATATATATATATACTTTTTATGTAAGTCAGTATTAAATCAGTAAAACACCTACCTTAAACGCATTACTAAAGCATAAATAAAATTATCTCTAATTTATATGAATAAAGTCTAGTATTATGTATGAAAATACTGCTCCAATGCTGTTGCTATGTGACGGCAAAAGCAATTGAATGAGGAATATCTCAGTAGAAGGAACACTTTACTGCCTCTGGTGCTGTAGGATTTGCAGATATACAGAAGGTTTTTTCCTGGCTGGTCATCCTTGCCTGACCTGAGTGCTGTCAGCGTCCAGGAGTGAGGTTAAGGTGGGACGCCCCGTGTCAGACGCAGCGCCCCCTGGAGAAGAGAAGTCACCGCAGCAAGGGCACCCAACACACTCCCCATCCACGGGTGCCATTTATCACCGCTGACAACTGCACCCCTCTCTACCATTTTGGGTTTATTAGCGGCACATTTCTCCACACATAATGATGTTTTCCTTAGCACTTGTCCTCGGAGAGTGGTTCCTATGAAAAACTGCGGTGAAAACATCAAGGTGACAGTTTCTCTTTTATAAGTTTACTTCACATGACTGGCACGATAAGGGCACCGAGACACAGCACAAAGACGTTGTGGCTTGAATCAGAAGCTGCAGGGGCCACATCTGTATTCAAATCCCATTCTAAACTTTGGAAGACAGTTCTTTTCAGGTCTCCTCACAACACACTTAGGCTTGTGAACCAAACCTCATATCAGTTCTCTTTTTATTATGGATGGAGTTAGACCTCTGCACATTATACTAAACTCAGGCTTTCTTGAAACTCTGATTTTACAGCTCTATAGAAGATGTTTAAAGCATTATACTCTTACATTTTTGGTAAGATTTAGTGTCAAAAGACATGTTTTCCAAGTTTACTTTTCCGATTGTGCAATTGTGTTATACTATATAGCGCACCCTCCAAAACAGTGGTGCAACTGTAGCATCAGCCAATCAGGCCGCTGCTTCAAGCTCACTCATTGTGGTTCTCCACCACAATGAGGAGAGCTTCGTTTTTCCCCACTGTTAAGGTTAAGTTTGAGTAAGTTCTCAGTTGTACAGGAGTTGTCCATCGTAGGCAAAGATTCTTCAGTCTTCATCTGTACTCTGTAGTTGAAGTGTAGGACATCTCTCTCTTTATTCAAAGAACTTCGCCAGCAAAAAACTGAGTACAAATGAAGACTGAAGAATCTTTGCCTAAGGGTAAGGTTTACTACATTGTCCCCGTGGGGAATTTTATCTTCTGCAGGACAAAATTCTTGTGATATTGGGCTATACAAAATGAACTAATTGTCTGTGCTGGGGCAACCTGTGAGGAGCAAGGCATTACATTTGTTTGGACATTGAATTTGCTTGTGTCCCTGTTTTGATGTGCTGTCTTGTCAGGTGACTTTTCTTGTTGCATTGGGCTCTACAAAAATAAACTGATTGAATTGATTTATTGTCTGAATTGCCCGTGCCTTCATTGAAGTGTGAGATTGTTAGAAAAATGTTGGTGTCTGCGATCTGTAGAGCAGATATATTCAATTGGCAGCCTAACCCAAACAAACAATCTGCTCTGCCCCACACAAAAAAAGGCTAATTGCGGCGCACCGCTAATGCTACTGTTGCTACCACTAACAGCAGCAGCCGGTACACTGCAATATGGTGTCCAGCCAAGTCATCCAGGTCTACCGAATTATGTCTGTCCAACTAATCCAATGGAATTATATGGAATCCACTAGCAACATGAGAAAATAACATCATGACTCAATAGGAGGCAGACGTTCCAGAACATGAAGCTGGATTTAATCTTCTGTGCCTGTGTCTTAGCCCGGTAATGAACTTGTCCTTGAGTTCGCGCAGACTGTCAGTCGAGATCAGCCGCCGTCGACCCTGCAGTGACCCGAATAACAAGAACAGATGTATATTTTACTCCATTCCAAACACCGCACTTAACCGCTCTACACATTATTGATTTAAGCGCAGTATGTATGACAATGCAAAGCATCCTGTCAGCGCAAAAATACTATTAGTGTAAATCATTAAATGCTACCTGGAGCCAGCCAGAGAGGTAGAGGAGATGAGTTGACAAAATAAGCACAACAGACAGGAAAATAGAAAATATAGCTATTGTTGCAAAAGTGGGATGTCTTTTCTTTACAGCGGAAAAGAAAGTGTGTTACAGCTGAAATAGAGCATTACTGAAAGCTGTGCAAATTGACATATTCTGGAAAACTGCAATTATAATATGATACAATTCAAGTTTGATAAGAGAAAAAACATAACAACAAGTCTAATGCCTGAAAACAAAAAGTCGCAAAATGAAATTACTTAAGTGGAGTTTTGCTTTGCTTTCACCCTCCTCCCTGATATGTTTGTGAAGGCTCTCAGTCTCCCCTCGATGCAGATCTCTCCACTGTGATTTATGAGTTATGTGTCTATATATGCAAAGAGAATGTATTGTTAGTGCTGGCCTCCTCCTCCTCTGCTGGTCAAGTTCCCGCCCCCTCCCTTGTCAGTCATCCTGATGAGCTGTCTTCAATAACAGCTTGTGGCCCCAGGCGAAGGTAAGCGGTGTCCACGGAAGCCACATGTCGAAACAATGGGGAGCACGAAAGAGCCAGGAAAGAGTGGTAAATGGTCTCGATTTACATATGTATTTCTGGGTTTTCAATGGAAACCGTAGATTACCCACAGATTGTACTTGATGTTTGTACACTTGAACTGAAGAAATGTGAGCGGAAACGAATTACATGAAAACAAATTTGAAAAACAAAGCAAACAAACAAAAACGTCATTCAGTGCTTCTCGTCAAATCTTGATTCTGTCTCTTAAATCAGTTTGCAACTTTTAATTTGGATTGCTGACATGAAGATGAGAAAATATAGCTAGTTTTCTGTTATTTATTCATTCGTGTTTTCATAAAAAATTTGGCATTTTATACATACAAATGGTCAAAATCGCCTATATTTGTGGCGACGTAATTGGAATAATACATTTATGTTTTTCTTTTGTTGATATAGTTACAAAGGAATTTGGTCTTTTTGATGCCGTTTTTGATAAAACTAGTTATTAGTGAATAAACTTTTGGGCAAAGATTCAAGTGGTTCAAGTGTAGGTTGCTTTATCCAAAAAGCTTTGTCAGCAAATGAGCAGGATTGACGCGCTTGTGGGTCTTTTAAAGAGGCACTAAACTCCAAATCAACTTTTTTTAGCTGAGAATCTGTTAAAGTTGGTGTCTCATAGAGCTGGCTACAAGTCCTTGTCACTATTTTGACATGGCAGTGTATATTAGTAGAAATCTTAATTTAGTGCTAAAAAACGTCAGTGTTGCTCCCTCTTGAGTTTGAACGATGACAACACATGTGAGTTTAAACTCTCCGTGTCCATTGACTTAACAGTACTACTTACGTCAGTGATTCTGCTCCAATGGAATGTCAAAGTGTTGCCATTCCACTCGCACACGCCCCGTAGCGAGTTCGAGTTTTTTTTTTTTTCTTCACAAACACGCACACGAGGAGTTTGAAGAAATCTACAGATTGCACACTAGGGGGCGACAAAGCTGCACATATCACGTCCATTAATCAATCTAATCCCTGTTTCTTTCCACTCAGAAACACATCGTACATTTATATCAGAGCAAACGCTCCTATTAAGTTTGCCAGAGAGATATTGCCACAAATTTATATGTTTGAACTGAGTGTGCTGTAATGTGTAGCAGTAACATATTGAACTACATGTCCCATGATGCATTTCCTCTTACCGGGTTAATTCCTGTTGCAAACTAAACACCTGCAGTCCTCCTCATTATACATAATAAGCTACACCTGCCCACACCCACCCCCCTCTGGCCACGCCCGTTTAGTTTCCCTTTAAGAAGAAACCAGTAGGAGGAGTTAACCTCTAAGTCCCTTCTCTCTTGGTTCTAAAGGTTGGAAAAAACATCTTGGCCTATTCACACCTAATTACCTTCCTGTTGACCCCTGAGCTTTGTTCTAAGGCTGTTCACACTTATCTATGGCCCTGCTCTGGTCAGTGGTCCAGCTTCATTAAAGACATAGAGATGGTTTCTGTCGAAGGATTTTGTTGTAGATTGGTGCTAAATTAAACCTAAGTCCTCCATTGCGGTTCATGGATGGATTCTCTTTTTTAATAAATATGGCTCAAACCATCTATTCTCTTCAGCTAAAATAAAAAGGTTTCTTCATAAAAGACCCACAAGCGTGACAAGTCTACTCATTTGCTGATGAAGTTCTTTAGATAAATAGTGAAATGTCCTGCACTTCAACTACAGAGTCCAGATGAAGAATGAAGAATCTTTACCTACGATGGACCACTCCTGTATGACTGAGACCTTACACAGATAAATCTTTTGGGGGTTGAAAACTCAATGCATCAGGTTCGGAATTATATTGAAAAAATCCCTTTGAACAAACTTTTTGTCTTTCACAAAAGTCAAACTATTAGACTTTCTAGTCTTGGACTTGTGAAGTCAAAGACTAGAAAATTTGGAGTCTGTAGCTATGTATTTGTTACTAGTGGTTGAAGAAGTACTCAATATTCTTACTAAAGTAAACGTGCAGATAGGAGCAAGAATATACTGAAGTATCAGTTTAAATTCCAACTTAAGTAAAAGTATAAAAGTATCCAATGTGAAATGTACTTTATAAGTAAAAAGTAAAAGTATTTTTTAAGAGAGCATCTTTTGATCCAGGCCTAAACGAGGAAACCACTAACTACGTACTTAAGCAAGTCTAAACTGGGACTAAATCTGTTCATTGAGAGGTCACTTTGAAAATAAAGTACTTTTAACCCAATTTTCTTTTTTTATGTAGTGGAGTAGAAAGTACAGTAGGTTCTAAAATGTAGTGAAGTAAAGGTAAAAAGTATTCATCATAAAATCTACTTGGAATCAGTAGAATAATTATACACCTTATTGTAAAGATTAAGTCATTTATTTGTTTCCAGGTGACGGTTTATAATAGCAAACTGACCCAAAACCTGAAAATTGAAAGAAAAGAAAAAAAAAACTGAGTTGTGTGTCTCATCTTAAAAGAAAAATCCCTATAAAATATGATGTTGTAAATTGATGCACAATATGTCATCGAGGGCACACATCCGACTCCTATTGCAGCTGTAAAAGCAGAAGACGCTTAAACTGAAAGACACAATCCACCGATGACAGAAACTGGCACAGGTGCTAATCTACGCAGAATAGATAGTTTGAACAATGGACAGGGTCAAGGCAAGTATGAGAAAGGTGTCTACTCAAATGAACTTCATGAATGGCTCACTGTGATGCATAAATCGGAGCGTGGGCTGGCATTTTAAGAGCATAACAGGGAGGAAGACTAAGGATTACTGAAATGTGTGCCAATGAAAACAAACCAGCCCATGTTTCTATGGGGGATATACTGTAGCATTATAATATTAAAACTGTAAAGAAAAAGCTTTCATTTTATCTATACGAGAAGGTTTTATTGTAGTCACCCAAGTACTTTTTATACAATTTTTACACATTTCATAACTTTGCAGAAACAGTAGTTGATTGTACAAAGTGTTGAGTTGAATGGGTTGGAGATGAGCACAGTCGCTTGGGGATGCTGTCCTGAAGAGAGGGGTGCAGCTGGAGGGTTGGGGGGGTGTAATTATGGCGCCTCAGTGCAGTGTTGACAGTGTGTCTGCTCCGCTCGGTGCTTAGAAGACACCAGATATAGGGGAGCAAGGCGTCCCATTAAATCACCGCACGAGAATTGTCCTGACTCTGTTTTCAGCCAATGATGAGTCAATTATAAAGCCCCCCCCCCTCCAGAGATGAATAAACACATGGTGGCCTCGACGCAGACAATGAAATCCGCGGGAAGCAGTGGTTCAGTTTTCGTTCTGTTTCTGATCATCCAACAACTCTCACCCACTTTATCAACTGGCTGCACTGTAAAGGAATTTAGATCTATTATCCCACAGCGAAATGTGTCAGGAAGGGCTTCTTTCGTGCGACTCACAGCATGCTCACTTCACGCAAAGGCATAGGATTTACAAAAAAGTATTGAAGACTACAATATTGTATTTTTTCCCCACATATATTTTTAATGAGGAATGTATTTCTCTGACAGAAAAACATTGGATTTCCTCACAGGTAATGTTTTATCTTTGTCCACATTATTACCTTGGAATACAGACAGAAGCCATGCAAAATAAAGCCTCATGTAAGCCATTGATCTGAGGATATTAAATATTGATCGGAGCATTACGATGGATCCCAGCAGCTGAAAATAAATTTAATTTGAAAGAGCATTTTTAATTCAGAGAACAAAGCCCACTGCCAGTGGCACAAATCAATCAGTTCTTCATCACATCATCATCTTCATTCACAGCACAGCGATAGTGATGAGGGACCGTCGTTGGGCTTAAGGAAATGCTTGTGCTAATAAGACCTTTACTGTTTCACAGTTAAAGGGTCAAGTGCACAAGTCCCAGTGGTTCTGTGTGTGATTGTATGTATTATATATTATTATATATATATATATGTATTATATATATTATATATATACTGTATTATGTAGTCATACGGCTATTCATTCAACTTCTGTTACGGAATGTAAATAGTAGTCAATGGAAATACATCTATGTATACTGTATATGGGATGAGTGTATATGCATTATAAACAGTGTTGTCGAGTAATGGATTCCTTAGTAATCCACTACTGTAATTGGATTACTTCTTTAGTCCCTACTCAGGACCAAAATCCCCAACTAAATGTAACACTAGAATGCTGGGTGCTTGTCTAAAATAATCCATAATCACTTACTTCTTTATGCCCCTACATTTGAGTATTGTTTACATTCTACAGTATGTGCTAATGTGTACATTTACTTTTTGCACCTGCACTTTTGATAAGGCTTAGTGCCACACTGATTGACTGAGCGATGCTCTAAATGTAATTTCATTGCCATTTGTGACAATGACAATAAATCTTGATCTAAATCTAGTAACAGAGTAATGTAACAGGATTACAATAGCAAAACTGGTCATTAGATTACAATTACTTTATCAAGTAATGAGTCCATTACTTTTTGAATAATATTTTGTGCTGAAAACATACATTTTCAGATTAAGGCCTGTGCAAAAGTCGAACGCAGCTGCTGTGCATTTATTTTATGAAAGATACAGTTTTTGGTTTAGTTTTGTGAGGAGCAGTAAACGTTATTCAATCGAGTTACAGCCAAAGCAACATTTACACTTCAATAAATGTCATTCCAAAATGACTGAGCAGCTGGTGTTCGATCCTTTTTTTAAACCAAAGTCACTACTAATTAGTAATCAGATTACTTTTCAAATAAAGTAATAAAGTAATCAAAGGAGTAATGAGATTACTTTTAGAAAGAGTACTCAGTAAGCAGTAGTTGGATTACTTTTATAGAGTAATCCCAACAACACTGATTATAAATGTAGTGATCTGCTTTACGAGTATAATTTAATATGAACTGAATGTAAACAGGACTCACAGAAAACTGTAATTCAGGGGTCAGCGTGAAGTGCCTTGCTTCAGCCGACTCCTTTTGGGCATTGTGGTGTTGTTGTTTTTTCTTCTATTGCTGAATATTTTTGTTTTGGTGATGACCCAACTGCTCAAATAAAGAAAGAAATGAAATGGAAATGAAATGAGTTCTCAAAAGTGGATCATGAACCATTTGCGTTGGGTAAAACCATGCCCCAATGAACATTTATTTTAAAATTGAATGATACTGAAAAAGTACAAAACCACCTCTTAAATCTTTTTAAATAAATAATTAAATGGATTGTTTTAAGGTTTATATGCATATTTAATACTTGAAGTGCCATTTACAAAATGCTTGCTTGTGATTTTCCCTTTCTGTTTTTCTTGAAATGACCAGACCTACTGTATATTAGTGGATCAGACGTATAAACTTAATTGTTCTTGATCAAATTGGTTCAACTTTACTTTTAAAGTTGGCCAAGAATTCAAAACGGAGATATCTGCTTTTGCAAATTAACTCTTCACTTATTCAACAATCATATATGGTGAAAATACAATATTTTACAATACATACAGTATAACAAATTCGTATTTGAGTCACAGCTTCTCATCTTGGGATGATTATGGGTCCCAAGCTCCCAACACCATACGTTAAGAACTATTGCTTTAGCTTAACCTTGACAATTAGAACAAAACCAGTAAATGATGCAAAAAACTTCTCAGCAGAGGAAAATATTATACATTTCTTAATTTTTTTTGTGATTAACCATTTCATATCTCTGAAGAACATAAAATTGCTTCCATTTTGTTTTAAGACGTTAAAGCACTAAAACGTGATCATCCTCACCACTTCCCCTTTGCACTTGCTTAGATCAACAAGAAACTCTGGACTTCACCTCACTACATCGGACAACCTCAGCGGACCAACAACAAATTGCTTCTTGTGTTACTTTCCACACTGGTCCTCTATGTATTGTGTGTAGTATTTATTTGGGTGGGGTCCGAGGGTCACAGTCCAATTTAGTGAGGCGATACCAGAAGCTCGCGGCGAAGCAGAATGAAGGTGGGGAGTGCACTGTCAGCGCTTTAGAGCGGAGTTTTTACATTTGCACCGGGACAGGAGAGTCGGAGATGTCACAAGACCTGACAACTGAGGCTCAGCATCAGCAGAGAAACAACAGGAGCAACTCTGGGGACCCACATCCTCATGTAGCAACACAGCCTTGACATAGTGTTCATATAGGACTGACAACAAGAGCAGATGTTCAAGCACAAAAAGCATCAATTAGTTATTCAAAAGTCTTCAAGTTTGCATGTGTAATCTACAATTTCGCTGCCACAGTGAACTCACTGCTCTGTGATGGATAACTCTGACCTCCATGTTCCATGTTCATTCTAACGGACTTCATGTAATATCTGCCTCGTCTTTGTATATATTGTATATCGAAAAAATCTATTTTTTATATTTAGTAGGGAAGGGAAGGGAATGTTATTTGTATAGCGCTTTTCATATGACATAGTCACACCCAAAGCACTTCACACATGAAAGGGAGGGGGCTCATTCACTCCAGCTGTAAGCTACTATTGTAGCCACAGTTTCCCCTGGGGCAGACTGACAGAAGCGAGGCTGCTCACATCTGCGCCAACGGTCCCTCTGACCACCACCAACCACTCACACTTAGGCATTGGGTGAAGTGTCTTGCCCACGGACACAACAACAGTCTGCACCTGCAGGAGCCGGGATTCGAACCCCCAACCTTCCGATCATGAGACTACCAGCTCTACCACCTGCGCCACTGTCGCCCCAGTAGTATTTAGTATAATCTCATTTTATACTTGTAAATGTGTACATATTATTAGGTATCCAGAGTACCTATATCCGGATTGCTTTCTTTATTCTATTCTCACATTATTATTTTGTTGTTGTATATTTTTAAAGTTATTTATTTATTTTTAAACTTTTTATTTTATTATTTTTTTATTCTACAAAACAACAGAACCAAAACCCACAAAAACACAAACAAAAACAAAGAGGGGGGCACCGTTCACCACAACACGCCAAGGCAACACAACCCCCACCATATTTAAGATTGTTATTTTAAGGTTGTTATCTTTATTTCAAGATTACTATTCGAGCTACTGCGACAACGCAATTCCCCTTGGGATCAATAAAGTCTGTCTTAGTCTAAGTCAATTTAACTTGAATTTCAAGGCACCATACTTTTTTCCTTGTGCTTCCTCCAGGAGTGTTGGTTTCCTCTACCACTAAAACATGACCAATAGGTTCTCAATAGGACTTCCCTGGTTAAATAAAGCAAAAATAAATAATACTAAAAGGTGCTTTTACTGTACATAACCCTGGACACTCAAAGCACTTTAAGACATACCATTATTTTGTTGTCAGTTTCCAAGAAATGGAAACTGTATTACTTTTGGCCCCTTGATGCATATTAGAGCCAGTGAGGTTGAGAAGGCTGTATTTGAACAGTTTGTGACAACAGGTGCAATCAGCTACTACTGTACTATTACTGGCTGTACTTAGTATAATGATGATACTAAAATGTTACTACTGTTTTGACAACAAGAAGTATGATTGCACCTACCACCATAACGTCATTACGAGTACTCTGTAATTACGTTGACAACTACTTAGCAGCCTAGTTTATTACTTCAAAAACAATGTGTTCTACTTATCTTTTACTAAACTCAATAGTTTAGCGTTAAATCATTTGTAAAAGTGCACCTCTGTCCGCGCTGTATTGCACGGAGGACACAATGGCCCCGGCTTATTGCCTCTCATCAAAGTGGTGCGATGCTGGGCAATTAAAAAGCCATCAGTTGACTCCCCTCTAATTACCCGCATAGTCATCTCGTCTTGTTGTCCATATTAAATCAAGTACAGGCCTGTAAAATGAGTGTAACTGGACCAAAGTGCTCTACGGCTCACACACAGACAGTGGCCCCAGACCATATGCTGCTTATTATTACAACATGACCATATACAGTGACGTGAACATATGGGTGACACAACCAAATGTGTTTCAGCATGTTCTGCTTGGGTAAAAGTAGAAAGCAGTGTATTCCACTGTTACTTACTGTTTCAAAGTACATTGCTGACAATTCTCTCATCTCTATCAAACAAGTTCTATAAAAGCTTGGAGAAAAATGAACAGGCTGTAGGCTGCACTATGTCTGCTGGTTGTTTTGTCGGCTCTAGCCATGTCTCTGCCTGTTTATTTATTTGCTCTCTATTGTCTGCAAAAGCCTCCCTCTTATCACAGGCAGAGTTGACAGAGCAGCAGCATTAACCATAGCCCTGAAAAATGGATCCCGATATGTGCACTGTGTTGCAATTAAAATGCATGGTCATTCATCTGCCTAATTGACATCTAATATAACTCCAATATAACTTTATTCTCACTCGACAATTCCAGACAGTTCTCCTTATCTTGTCATGGAGCAGCGTGGCTTTGAAGTACATAATGTGAATGTTCCCTGATTGTCTCTCAAACCAAGTACAAAAAAGGGCATAAAAGGACAGAGATGCACATACAGCCTTATTTCTCTAATTTAGTGTGTGTGGAGCGAGCAGAGGAATAACCTAAACATGCTAAACAAAGCTGGGACAAACTTCTGCAAGGTGACAGCGCAAAACCACAAGGCTGAACTTCCCAAACTTTTCTGTTTCTAACTTTTGGTCGGTGGGGACCCACACTAAAATGTAGTTAGTTTTTGTACTTGAATCTTTTGAACAGTAAAGAGGAACTGACTAAAAAATGTTTGTGCCATGTGGTGTACCAAGGCCTTGATGAAGATACCCTGAGTGTTGAAACGCACCGCCAGTCTATGCTGCATTAAAAACCTATTTTCCACTTCCACTGCCTCAGAATCCTGACTACTTAATTACACCACACGGGACAACATTTTTTAGTCAGCTCTTCTTTATTGTATCAATTTTTGCCACTTCCTGGATGAGCAGCCGTTAAAGTGGACCTACCACTCTTTGGACCCTGAAGCGCTCACCTATATCTCATATTAGTCTGAAAATGCATTTTATATTTGAATATTTTTATTTGAAGAAATGCACTCAAATTCCTTGTTTAAAAGAGCAAAATAGTAAATACAATAATATAATGTTATGATGGGGCCACAGTAGCCACAGTGGTAGAGAGGGTCGGGGGTTCGACTCCCGCAGGTTCACACTATCATAGTGTCCTTGGGCAAGACACTTCCTTTTGTGTTATTTTAAAGAATGAATTGCCTTTTGACATTTATTGATTTCTTTTCGTTTTGGAATACACCAACTGGACTTAAAATTTTGTTGTACTTGTTGCAATGACAGTAAAGATTATTCATTCATTCATTGCCTCCAGTGTCTGCGTATACACCAGTGTGTGATGAGAGTGTGAATGGGTGAATGTTTCCTTGTTGTAAAGCATTTTGAGAATGGATGGAAAAGCACTATATAAGACCATGACAACGCCCAGCTCAGTGCCTCATGACCCCCCCCTCATGGTCCCAGCACCAACTTTGAAAAGCCCTGCACAAAGCCACTGTGACCCTGGTCTATCACATATCTGAGTATATTACCCACAATGCTGTTGTCATTGAGCTTCACAAACAACTCTATATATAGAACAAATTTAGTACCACTCCCAAGGTTCATGAAGACATTCAGTTGTGGGGTATTCAGAGTGCACGTACCTTTTGCACAGGCTCAAAACGTAGACATGGTAAATATATTATATATGTATACATAATAAATGCCACATTAATACAAACCTTTTGACCCACGGGAATGAATGACCTATGTTTATGAAGGTTAATTTGTGTTTATATTATTACAAAAGCTTTTTCTTTACTTTTTAAAAATGTAATTGTCAAAAAATATTTTTAAAATTCATTGGATTAAAATGTGACGTTTTAAAAGTCATTGTCAAAAAACACAGTGTGACTTCCAGGTAAATCAAGACAGAAGCAAATGATCTCTGTTACGGCCTGTAGGTGGTGGACCCAAGTATCACACAGAGGTGAAAGTGATTAACAAATTTATTTATAAGAGGGCAGAAAAATGTGCAGGTGGGACGTGGCTGGGTGCAGGAGCTGGGAGCGAGGCAGGTGAGTTGGAGCTGGAGTATAGGCTTTGAGGTCTGGAGCAGAGAGGAGCAGGTGAGTGGAATGACGGCGATGGACTGGAGGCGAGGCACAGGGATCTGGTGAGGAGCAGGCAAAAAAACAATTGGTAAGTAACTTTTCAGAGCGCTGGAAGTAAATACAAAAGTATAGGCCGGAGTTGTCTTCTCACTGAAGAGAGTCACTGGACGTAACCGGCTTTAGTTGAGACACATGAAAAGTGGGATGAACCCGAAGAGTCTTGGGCAGTTTAAGCCTAACCGCAACCGGATTGATCAGTGTCAGTATTTCAAAAGGACCAACGTACCGGGGGGATAGCTTTTTGGACTCTGTCTTCAGAGGTAAGTTCTTAGTTGATAACCA
>OMNZ01109713.1:0-34584 GCA_900303255.1 Lesueurigobius sanzi | reverse complement strand
AGCAACACACCAACTGTTGTCTGTCTCTTCTTTCTATCTTCTTTCGTTCTCTCTCTTTTTTCTTTCTCTCTCTTTCTTCTCTTCTTCCCCTCTCTACTTCCACTCTCTCCTTCCTTTCTCTCTCTCTACTTCCACTCTCTCCTTTCCTCTCTCTCCTTCCTCTTTCTTCTTCCTTTCTCTACTTCCTCTCTTCTTCCACTCTCTTCCTCTCTCTTCTGCCACTCTCTCCTTCCTCTTTCTTCTTCCTCTCTCCTTCCTCTCTCTCTACTTCCACTGTTTCCTCTCTCTCCTTCCTCTTTCTTCCTCTCTCCTTCCTCTTTCTTCCTCTCTCCTTCCTCTTTCTTCCTCTCTCTACTTCCACTCTCTCCTTCCTCTCTTTCTTCTTCCACTCTCTCCTTCCTCTCTCTACTTCCTCTCTCTCTTCTTCCTCTTACTTCATCTCGCTCTACTTCATCACTCTCTCCTTCCTCTCTCTCTCTGTATTCCTTTGGTATTTGAAAAGTAACTGTATTCGAAATACCAAATCAATGAATCAAAATCAAATCAAATGAGAGTATTTGTACCTGAATACACTTACTCAAAATGAGTATTCTGAATACGTATTTTAAATACATGTATTTAGTTACTCCCCAACACTGCCCACCTAAAACCCATAGTCACTGATAAGTATCCAGTCCTTGGTGTCATAATGGAAAAAGGGATGATAGCGATTAGAACAGGAGAGTAAAAGGCTGATGGCTGGATCCTTCTCCCTCCTTGGCCGTAGGAAAGCTTGAGACTCATGCTTTGTTACTTTTTACTTCAGGTCTTGCTGCTGCCAGACTCGGTGGAGGGGACCGGCGCCACCATGTTCCGGGGCTCTCTCTATTACCAGAGGCGCAGGAGCAGGACCTTGATCCGGTACGAGCTGTCGTCGGAGAGCATCGCGGCACGTCGTGAGTTGCCCCACGCCGGCTTCCACGGTCAGTTCCCCTACTCCTGGGGCGGATACACGGACATCGATTTGGCCGTGGACGAGTCGGGTCTCTGGGCAATCTACTCCACCACCAAGGCCAAAGGGGCAATCATGATCGCGCAGCTCGACCCCCACAGTCTGGAAGTGAGGAAGACCTGGGAGACCAATATCAGGAAAAACTCCGTGGCCAATTCCTTCATCATTTGCGGTAAGCTGTACACCGTGGCGAGCTACACGTCACCGGACACCACCGTGAATTACGTGTACGACACCGCCACCAGCCAGGGCAGAGCGGTGTCCATCCCGTTCAAGAATAAGTACCGCTACAACAGCATGATCGACTACAACCCGGTCCAGAAGAAGCTCATGGCCTGGGACAACTTCCACATAGTGTCCTACGACCTCAGGCTGGGGCGCCCGCAGGCCCAATGAGAAGCAAAAGCGAAAGGGAAAACACTGACGGAGAATTGACAATGTTTTTGCTCATACGCTCCAGCTTCAAAGACTTGTAGATTGTAGCTGTAGATGTAAATCAGTGGTCATTGCCGCCAAGACTCCACCGAGGTCAGATTAGTTGACTTTAATTGTAACATGTTTGTGTAAGCTCTTTTTTCCAATGCAGACTCTAAATGTCATCTGTACTGGGGGGGTTGTTTTTCATCTCAAATAGCTCCATCAGCAACTAACAATCTTTTTGAAGCAGGGTGGAGCTTTTCAGAGTTGTCTGTTCAATTTTGTACAGTGACGATCAGTAGAATAATAATGCGTTGGTTTTCTTTAGTGCTTTTATTCATTCTCTCCAAACTTGGTGAGGGTAAGCTACTATTGTAGCCAAAGATGCCCTGGGGTGGACTGACTGAACCGAGGCATCCCACAACCACCACCAAACACTATGATCACATTCATCCATAGGCAAGGTGGGGGAAGTGTCTTGCCCAAAACAGTCTGCACCTGCGCGGCCGGGACTCGAACCCCTGAGCTTCCGATTATAAGACGACCTACTACCATCTAGGTTCTATAACACTGATGTCAACAAATTGATTATGGCTTTTAAGATGAATAGAACCACAAGCTCCTCCTTACTAGCTAGTGTCTGCTGCAAAAGATTGTTAGTTGCTGATCAAGTCTCTGGAGAGGCAAAAAAACATGCTCAACAAAACAACCCAGTACAGGTGACTGATTAAAAGCAGATCTACCATTAGAGTTGTAAATTCAAAATGTGTTCTTGGAAGCATCGGGTATATATATATTTTTTGGAAGGTTTTGATGTGGCAAGTTCCACAGAAATGTTTGCAGAGTAATTATTTTTATACTTTAAGTCTGTTTTTGTGTTTGAGTCTTTGATAAGCTATGTCTCAGATATTTTAAAGTAAATGTACAATTATATTTGGTACAACATGCTTCGTCAAACGGGTTGTTATAATGGCTAAGATGCTTACTGCATGTTTATTGTAATCCTTGTCGAGTTTGACTTATTTCAGTAAATTCATGTACAGTGACTTGTTATAATATTGTGTTTGGCACCACCTAGTGTTCACTTGTAGTATTTGTTGTATGGCTTTAAATAAACACCAAAAATGTCTCAATCGTATATTATTTTTTTATTAGTTTCTGTAACCAAACCAAGAGAATGTAAATAAGACCGTACATATTTTAATACAGCGATGAAACCCCTGTACAACAAAGAAAAAAAAAGATAGTCTCCCCCTCCCTCCCTCCCTCCCTCATCCGTCCTGGGACAGAGGCCTCAGGGTGCATACTCCTGTACATTTCCGAAGAACCACCACCCTGACGCGAGAGCTTTGTGGTCGGGACAGCCAGCGGAGGTGAGGCAGAGACAAAAACAGCACTGATTGCTCTCATCAGCAAAATAACAAAATGCCAAGAGTGTCCTTTAGGTCAAAAATTGAGGCTTCATTATTTCATCTTTTGTCGGATTCTTACTCGCCTCCAAAACAAGGACAAAGAAGCACGCTTTTGCCGTTTTAAACAATCATCTCTGACAGTTTCTCGTCTTCTAAATAGCCCTGACTTTTTAGCTAAGGGCACTGAAATCAGTCGATAGCAGCAGGTCTGGTGCTGTACAGTTACGTGTGTGTGTGTGTGTTGTCTGTGGCAGCAAAATGGGTGAAAGCAGTGACAAAGTGTGGCCCTCAAACGGCTCTATTTAGTGATCATCTCCAATCATTTTTTAATTCAAAATCGAAGCACCAGCAATCAAAAAAGGCTGCGGCATCATCTCTGCGCTCTTTTCACCTTTGGCGAAAAAAAGGCTACGCATGTTCTGTTCATTCGAAAACACGCTCCCAAACGAGAGGAGAAGAGAAGGCAAAGGCTCACAGGCAGCACTAATGAGATCCAATCGACTACAGCAATTTCACATTTCCATTCTCGTAAAACTACAAACAAACTGACTTACTGTGTCCACTGACAGTATGCATGAAACCGTTGAGCTGTACGTGTGGTAACCCGGGCAACACATCTCTGAAGCGACGTCCGTTTAAAACATTATTCGACTACAAAAACAAAACACTCATTCTCTTGTTAACAAAACGGGTTTCTCCTATAATATGCGTGATCCTATTGTGGGGAAAAATAAAAGGACAGAAATCAAGAGCAATAAAATTGAAAACTCAGCAGCAAATCTCAAATTCTCAGTTTTCAACACTCTCCTGATCTACTCTCGCAGTAGACGGCTTACGAACAACTGGTGCAGTTGTTTAGCATCTAAATATGATTGAGGAATCCAACTCAAATGTCCCTCCAACAACGGGACGGTACAGGGGGGAACAAAGAGGAGAAAGAGGGTCATGAATGTTCAGATCGATGCCTTCTCTCAACCACCTGGAGTGTGAACCGGCCCGGTCCACACCCCTCTCCTGAGCTGACTGAAGGTGGTGATGGTCTCCCCCTCTCCCCTCCGCTCATGTCGTCGTCTCCAGAGGCTCTACTTGCTCTCCTCTGGTTTGATGGCCTGTGGTTTGATGGGACCAGTCCGTATGGGTTTGGTTGCGGAGATGGGAGGCTTCTCCGGTTCAGGACGCTCATTCACCACCTGATGGTTGGGTGCAGAGGGCATGACTGGGGGTTTTACTCCCTGGTCCAGATGCACTGGTTTATTCACGGGGGGAACCTTTAGCTGCTGCTGCTGCTGCTCGGAGAAGAACTTATGAGTGGACTGAAGAACCTCCGCCCTCTGCTTTGCCTAAAGAGAAGATAAATAGGAATCTTAAAAAGGCCTGGAACCTGATAGCTTTGTCTTCCTTCAGTAAATTGGAAAAGTAGACATTTGTGAAAAGCCTGCATCAGGTTTTCTCACTTAGGGACTAGCAGGCAAGTTTGCATTATTGTGATAGACACTGAAAAGTATAAACTCCCTGTGAACAACTGGGATGTTAGAAATGTGTCAAGAAAGTTAGGTATTGGGCCTTTAATGCCAAATCCAGCCCACCTTTAGGTCCTGCTCAGCCTTCAGTGCAGCGTGTGTGCCCCTGGGTGCCAGTGGGGGACCCGGGGGGCCTCTGGGCGGGTGTTGGCTGTGCTGTGGGTGCTGAGCACGAGGGTGAGGCATTAGACCGCCAACATTTGGGGAGCCCATCGGCGGACCCATGGGAGAGCGCTGGACTCCACCCGTAAACGAGTTGGCATGAGGAGGTCGAACAAGAGGAGAGACAATATTCGGCTGCGACATAATCTGGAATTAAATGGAAGAAATGATGTAAAATCAGCCAGACTGTCTGAGGAGTCACTGAAGGCCTTTTATCCACAAGGCCAGACACTGCAGGTGAATAGGGAAAAATCTATTTGAAACCTTTTCTGTTTATTAAATTAATCTGAGAACAAGTTAAACTCAGTCATTTATGTTTTCATATAATACATCTCATTTTTTTAGTGAGAAAATCTAAATGGATGAAGCCAAATTTAAAGTCATGGATTTATTTTAGTGATAAATTAGTTACAAAATGTTTTCAGAGATTTTTTGATATCCTGTTTAATTTTTTAATGGACTAGTTATTAGTGACTGAATCTGTAAAAAAAAAAGGTTTTTGGGCTTCAAACTTCAATAGGCCACCAATTGTTCCCTCTGAATAAGCCTGGAAAGTCTGGTGTCAGTAGGTACAACTAAGATTAATTACATTTCGTTGTAAGAGTCAACTCAAAACGCTTGTTTTTAACATCTGCTCATGCAGATCTCTCATATCTTCCCGTGTTTTCCTTCGCTGGCTATTCTCAGGAAGGACATTATCATATATGAACTACAGCATCTTGTGCACTTTGCTCGCGCCACGTGGACAAATATGTCAATATTTCTGAATGGATGCGCGCGAGAGACAACTCAGAAAAGGACTATTATACTGTAGGTGATGATGGTGCTGAAAAATGTCATAAAATAACCATCGTCTTCGCTCTTTCTTCTACATGACAGAAATCTCAAAATTGCCCACAGCATGAAAAAACGATGCCGTCACCTGGAGTGTCTGGCCTTAATCACATATGTATATACTGTATATATATGTATATAATATCACATACATGCTGGTGTAATACCTGTGGGTTGAACTGTCCAGGGAAGTGTTGTGCCATTCTCATCCCAGCGGAGCTCTGCTGAAACTGCTTCTGATACAGCATACTGTTCATTTTACTGGACTGGCTGCTGGGAGAAGTGGAACTGACCCTGCAGCAAAAAATATATGATTGTCACATGTACTGTACGTGTCCTGCACCTGCTGCCAGATTTATACAAGACTAAATTAAGTGTTTGTTAAAGACAACTTATAAGGGACATACAATGCTATTAAATGCATTTGGAGGCCAATTTTCCTCATCTCTAGTAAAATGCTTTATTTGTAATAAATAATTATCACAACAAAATTATGTAGATCAGATGGTTAGTGCTGAGCCGCAGCGACCCAGCCACCGTCAGCCAACCTGACCCACATGTTTTGAATGTAGAGGAAACCGTATGCAGACACAGGGAGAACATGAAAATTCCATATTGAAAAGCCCGGTCTGATATTCAAACCAAAGACCCATTATAAGTCCCTCAGCAACATTTTCCCATGTTTCCAATAAGATGACCTTCACTGTGATGAAAGACACTTGTATTATCAATGTATTGATATTGTTGTTCTTTTTTACTTTTCATAAAGCTCACCATTCCTTTTATAAACTGTACTTTGTACCTGTATGGGCTGGAGGTTGGGGTAGTACTTCTGGCACTAATGGGGGGAGTCCCAGGTTTTACATCCATCCCGCTGCCAAACAGCTTGAGGTCCATGTCCATCTGCACATCAGCATGAATCGTTGTGAAAACCTTCAAAAATGATGCACATGAAACGTGGCATGCAGGGCATTTACCAGTACTTTGCTTGTAGGAGGCTGCATCATGTTGTGGTTGGGGCCCATTAGGTTTCTGTACTGCTGTGACACAGAAGGTTGTCTGTTCATGTTTGGAGGCTGGGCCTGAGGAGGAGTGGGCGGCAGAGTCAACAAAGGCTGCCCACCACCAGAGCCAAAGTTTGATAAAGACAGCTGAGAGCCAGGCAGAGGGACCGTCACCTGTAATACAATGTGAATACATTACAGCATTATACAGTACATGAAGCTAAACATTTACGTCATGAAGAGAGAGATACCTGTTGCATGGCAGAGCTGGGGGACTGAGTGTTACTGTAGTAGCTACTTTGGCCATGCTGCTGCACCTGCCCCGAATACATGCTCGAATGCTGATGCTGATTCAACCCCTGTCGAGCCTAAACAAAAACAAGTTGATAGGCGTAAGCAATTATTATAGTTTAAATAATTAGTACAGTATGAGCCATTCCCTCACCTGCAGCAAGTGTGTGTCAATGAGTTGGGAGCCTCCCATTCCTGAAGGCTGGTTAAGCTGTGGCTCAAACAGGATGGGAATGTGTTGGGTGGAGGAGGGCTGCTGATAGGCTAAACTGGACTGAGGCTTGCCCAAGTCTGAAGCCTGCACCCCGGCGTAACTGTGTAACGATGGCCCTGACAGCATCATGGACGGCTGGGACAGGCTGCTCTGCATGAACGCCTGTTGAGATCTGAGGAAGGAAGGAAACGGTACAAATCTTGCAGCTTGGAACTTTGAACAGGTTACCTAAAACAGTGCCTCTAGTGCCTAAAAGCATTTTCAGAAGAATAAGGTAAATGTACTTATGGTAAACCTGATCGTTTATTTTGGTGGACTGTTTTCCTGCTGTATTAAAAACTACACATACAAAATCTGCATATTAACAACGGTTATTTAACAAAAAGTATGTTCTTTACCTGTAAGTCTGCAGTGAAGAGCTGAAGAGGTCCTGTGGCTGAGAGACTGGGGGCCCTGTGTTCAGGCCGAGCTGGGCCTGATGCGTGTGTTGGTGCTGAGGCTGACCCTGCAACGGAGCATAAATCGGGATGGGGATCTGCTGAACCGCTGTGGGCTGTAAAGAAAAATGAATGTTTTTATTTTTATGACGAAAACAAAACAATACCCAAATGTGAGAAAATGATTCGTCTCACCTGAGAGAGGCCAGGCTGAAATCCTTGTTGCTGTGCCAGAGATGGAGGAGCCAGACGGGGGTGAGAGGTGCTGAACAGGTGGCTCGTGTCCATGTAGAAGGCTGGAATCTGAGCTGCAGAACCTAGAAATAAAGATAAGAGTTGATGCTTTTGTTCATCAAAACAGTGGTATTTCTGTGGATGAGAGCACACACCTGCTGCAGACTGAGACACATACACCTGCGGGGTCTGCTGTTGTTGGGGCAGAAGTGGTGGGACAAGCTGAGAGAAGCTACTGCTGCCTGAGGTCAGACTGCCGCCCTGTAGCTGCTGAGGCTTCACTTTACAGATGTTCGGTGGGTCTGACGCTGTGGTTGTCTTTGTGCTCAGAGAGGATGTGGTGTAGGTGCTAGAGCCTGTTCAATGGAAATAAAAACAGGATTCTCATGTTTTTACATATCATAATAATTTTAATTTCATGGATTGTATCCATCATTGGATGGAATAAAATGACATGTTCAGTACATGTGGCAAAATGAGTTTTGGAGTCTCATTCATGGACTTGAAGTCATTACCTGACAATGAGGTGCTGGGTGTAACTGAAGCCACAGGAATCTGCGGCATCGAGGCTGAAGAGAACGAGGAGTAAGAAGATGCACAGGATGTAATTGGAGAGGAAGAGGAAGTAACTGGAGAATTCTTCTCCAGACTTGGAGAGTTTTCCCACGCCTTCCGAGCAGACTCCATCTGAGAATAAAATGAATGAGCAAAGGTTTAAATTATCAGCCAAACGTTTCAACAATCACCCAAAACAAGGATGTAACCGTTTGTCCCTGTACCTTTAGTGTGAGGTCGACAGTGGCAGGTGACACTGTGCTGAGGCTTGAGCTCTGCTGCAGCGTCTCTCGTCGAGGAAGAGGCAAAGAGTGAGGCAATGCAACCTTAAGACAGCAGGTTAGAAAATAATATATCAATGTTTGCTGAGCAATAAAAACATTGTGTAATACTGTAAGTTTCTATTACTTACATTAGCAACTAAACTCTCCTCTATTTTGTTCCCTACGGTTGGAACACTGTCGGCCAAAGAAGCGGATGGGGTTGTGTAGTCCGTTACAGACTCCTGTGATACATGCAGTTTACATTATAAACATTATCAATGCATACTCTATAACTGTAAATAAAACACTGTGAACATGGTCTTAAAACTATATGCACCTTTGAGATACTGGTGTACTCTGCAGAAGGAACTGTGATCATGCCTTCGATGTCTCCACTGAGCTCTGGGACAGTGGAGTCGCTGTTTGGGGGGCTGGGGTCTGTGGCTCTGCTCACTCCTGGTCCAGGCACTACTCCCTCCAACACATCCACCTCTCCACCTCGAGCATCTTTGGCTTTTCTGTTCTTTAGGGAGCGCTCTTTACCAATGGGGCCTGGTTTGTACTCCTTGGTTTCCACAGGCTCCATTTCTGGGAGCTACAGAAGAAGACGTTATATTAAAAGGCTGATTGAGAAGTCAAGGTATACACTGAAGCACAAATTTCTTAATTGCAACTGTACCTTCTGTGTTTTGATTGGACCAGCCCGGGGTTGTTTCTGTCTTTGTTCTTTGGGAGCAGGAAGCTTGTTGTCAGAAACAGACTCCAATAAGACTGGGACCCCATCACTGTCAGTGCTGCCAGCTGACGAAGGTGCACCAAACTGAATACTGTCTATTGCCAATTCAACACTGGGATCAGCACCAGGCTTAACACCCTAGAACACAAACCCTTTTTAAACTGTGTATCATAAAACAATCATTTAATCAGACAGACAATATACCTCTGATGATACTGTGCCGGTGAAGGAGGTAAGAGGTTTGTTCCAGGCACTGACCGATGGTGGCTGGGGAGGACTAATGGGACCTACTGTGATATAAAAAGATGCAAACTTAGGTCAAATGTTGATATAAAAACATAATTTTCCGCTTGAATTGGACGCTTACACTTCTTGATGTCAGGGAGGACGGTAGAGCCAGCTACCTTGTTCTCCCATAGTTCCGTTCCCAGAGCACTGTGCGTTTGTGCCGGGGCAGGGGGAAGGCTTTTGGAGCTGAAGTCTGCATTGGTTTGGGGAATAGAAGGCAGAGGGGCCACAGCCGCTTCCAGGGTCTGAGGGGCAGCTGTTGGCTGGGAGGGAAGCAGGAGAGGGGGGTGCTGGGACGGAGGGATAGGGGGCTGTGTTTGGCATTGCCCTGTAGGGGGCGCCGAAGGCTGTGACACTTGTGGTGGTGGTGGTGGCGGAGGTGGTTGCTGCTGCTGCTGTTGCTGCTGCTGCTGTTGTTGTTGCTGCTGCTGTTGCTGCTGCTGTTGTTGTTGCTGCTGTTGAGATGATTGCTTTTTGGCAAATCTTGGCGGCAGCTTTCCTCCACTTCCTCTGCTCTTCTCACCAGAGCCCTTTTTACCCCAATTCTGCAATAAGAGTTTTACTAAATACCATCTGACAATAAATAACAAACATGACCAACAACAAAAAAAGCTTTATTCACCTGAGGCGTCTGCTCTTCTTTCTTTCGTTTCTCTTCATCTTGGAGCCTTTTCTGTTGCTTGCGAGACACAACTTCCGTAAATCCGTCATCGTTGGTGCTGGACTGCGGGTCGTCTGTGGTGGTGACCTCCGGATGGTCATCAATGATCACAACACCTAAAACAGCAGGTCAAAGTTTAAAACGCATGGCTATGTAGAGTCATCATCTATGACCATATTATTCATGTACTCACTGGCATAATTGTTTAGGTCAAACTGAGAAAGTGCATTCTCTTTAGGTTTCTTAGCCTGTTTGGCTTCATCTTTGCGACGAGCTGACTGCTCTTTAGTTGGCCTTTGTGTGGCTCCTCCAGCAGCAGGTGCTATGCCTTCAGGGTTCTGCTGAGCAAGAGGACTGCAATACAAAAACAGCATTATAATATGGCCAGATGAAAAATTACACAGTATTAGTTAAATAAAAAAACGTACCCTTTGCGGCCAGCTTTGGCTCCTCCCCTCCTCTCCCCTTTGCCTCCCGGGTAGCTGCGTCCTGGTTTGGCCCCAGTGTTTCCTCGACGGATTGGTCTTTCAGAGGGTCTTTGACTTGAGAAGCTTCGTTTAGCAGCTGGAGCAATGTCTCGTTTGGGAGTTAGTCCTCCATCGTGAGAGCTTTTAATGGGGGTAACTGACCCCTGAGGAAGAGCAGGGGCAGGAATTGCAGCTGCTGCTTCATTAGCAGCCTCAACGGTGCTCTTCCTTTCCTCTCGCTCTCTCCTTTCATTGAAGTCACTACTCTCCGAGGCGGTCTCCCACTCTTCATTGGCTTGGTCTGAAGAGTTCTGGTTGGACAAGTCAGGGGACTTTGTGCCCACAGCAGTGACAGTGGAGCTGCCAATATCGGGTAAGGAGGTCTCTCCAGGAGAGGGCAGATCAGACGCCTGGGCAGCAGACACCTCTGCAGGAACTGTGACTGGGGTCCCTGGAGCTCGGGACAGAGTCGGGGACAGGGAAATAGTGGAGGTGCTTGGGACAGCCCCAGCAGCAGCGACTGGAGGTAAAGGTACTGGATGACTAAGGAGTGCTTCTCCACTCGTCAAAACAGCTGCCTCCCGTTCTTTTAACCTCCGAAAGCGTGGGGGCTTGTCCTGCCTTGGAGGTCTGGCAGGCCTGGATCTGCGGGGCCTCTCTCTACTACTCTGAGGAACTCCATCAACAAACTTCTTCCCGTCTGGCTTCAGGGGGCGGCGGTCGCATGGAGGGTCATATCTGGATGGAACTTCGGTGTCTTCAGGTCTGAAGGTCTCCATTGGTTTTGAGGGCCACTGAGAGGACGACTCTCGTGGTGGTGGTCTTCGAAGAGGTGCAGAGCGAGGACCTCCACGTTCTCTAGTCCCACCCCTTCTGCTGTATAATCCTCCTCTGCCTCGGCGAGACGGCTCTCCTTTGGGAAGGAATCCCGGCTTAGGCCTGGTGTCATCATCCCCTCTGGTACCTCTGTCTCCAATGTGTGGTGGGCCAAAGCCTGGTTTGTGAAGTCCTGTTCGGTGGTCTCCGGGCAGGTCCCGTCTAAGTGGGCGACTGGGTTTGGCACTGGGTTCCCGGTCGGAGGGTCCAGTGTCACTCGCAGACTCTCGTCCACCTTCACTCTCAGAGTCAGTGTCTGAACCACGACGCCGCCTGCGCTTTGGCATAACCTCCAGGTCTGAGCTTTCACTACGTGTTTCACTTTCCTCTCTGTTCCGGAAAGCAGCAGCGCCTCCTGCAGAGGGCAGGTCAGAGCGGGACCTGGGCTCTCTGTATGGATATTCAGGTCTGCTCCTTCCACGACAGCCTCTGCCTCTGCCACCGTACGTGCCCCTGTAGCTCCTGCCTCTGGAGTAATATTCGCCCCGACCTCGGCCTTTGAAATCGGAGGGAAACTCTCGGTCTAGGTCTCCTTCGCGAGGTCCGTCGCGGTCTCCTTCGCGAGGTCTGTCGCGCTCTCCGTCGCGAGGTCTGTCGCGCTCTCCGTCGCGAGGTCTGTCGCGGTCTCCGTCGCGAGGTCTGTCGCGGTCCCCTTCGCGAGGTCTGTCGCGCTCTCCGTCGCGAGGTCTGTCACGCTCTCCGTCGCGAGGTCTGTCGCGCTCTCCGTCGCGAGGTCTATCACGGTCTCCGTCACGAGGTCTGTCACGGTCTCCGTTGCGAGGTCTGTCGCGTTCTCCGTCGCGATGTCTTTCGCGGTCTCCGTCCCGATGTCTTTCGCGGTCTCCGTCGCGATGTCTTTCGCGGTCTCCAACACGAAGTCTGTCACGATCTCGCTCCCTTTCCCGGTCTTCTCGGCGGTAGCCACGTGGTGGGAGATTAGGCTCTTTTCTGGAGGGTAATTTTGGTTCTGGATGTTTGTCATGGCTTGCCACTTTTTCCACTTTATCTTCCTGAGAAGAGGAGTTAGGGGCCCCAGGTGATGGCTGGGACTCTCTGCTCCTCTGAAGTCCAGAGGGCGGTTCTTCCGACTCAGGCGGGTCTCTCTTCACATCGCCCTGTGCTCTCACTCCTTCTGATACTGCAGCAGCTACAGTCGGAGCTTTGGACGACTGGTCTTTTTTGGAGCGGTCACCTCGGTCACCTCTCTCATGTCGCTTCTCCCTCTCCTCCCTCTGTTCCCTCTCCTCTTTCATGTCCCTCAGCACGGGCTTCTTTATAGGTCCAGATCGGCGGAGAGGCCGCTCTCCACCAGGTCCATCTCTCCTCCCAGGACCAGAGCGACCACCCCAGCGCAGCTCTGCCTTCTGTTTGCTAGAGGCAGGCAGAGGGAGCTTCTCTGATTTGAGGAGTCCATCTACAGGAGGTGTTGATCTATTGCTGGTCACTGCTGTCTGAGAGTAGAGATCGTTCTGAGGTTTTTCATCTACTCTGTCCCCAGAGTCAGGAAGCTCCAGTGATTTGGCTCCCAGGGGTAACCCTTCAAACCTGGGCTCTTCCACCTTCAGCGAATGACTAGAGCCCTGAGAGATGCTCCTCTGCAACATAGCCTGCCCTAGAGCCTCCACTTCCTCCCCGGGAGACAGCCCCGATTCTTCATGGTTAAAGCCTGATCCCACAGGGATCCCATCTAAAGGTACTGGTGCATCGTCAGGACCCTGGGTGAATGCAGACAAGGCCTCTGTGGGGTCTCGAAAGAAATTACTTTTACGGGAGTCCAAAGCACTATGGTCCTGGGAGTACATGGTCTGCAGGCTTCTGTCTAGATCCAGTCCAGAATCCAGTCTAGAGAATTTAAATCTCAGTTGAAATCATAATGCAAAACAAGAGCATGCATTTCTGTGTAAACACGTGGTAAATGTGTGGCCTTACCTTGGCTCTTTGCTCTCATCGCGTCCCTTTGGAGGTGTCACTGAAGCCAGAGGCTCCGGTTGTGGGTAAGGGTCAGAACCCCACACCATCCTGGAGTCTGAAGGTAGACCATGTTCACGCATCGGTCGGGTCAAATGGTCAAATGAGTCCGAGCTGGAGCTGGAGTTGTCACCGGGATCTCTGCGGACAATCTGTTTTGGTGCCATTCTCCCTAAACAGTCAGGAATCATTAAGACAATTCCTGACATTTTCCCCCAAGAACTAAGTGTCTAAATTCCCAAATTGTTACATTAACCACCTTATACCTGGGTGCATATTGGTTGGAATGTCCATGGGAGGACGTCCCGACATCATTCGTGGGTCCATGTATGACTGCATCATTAACCAGCGAGGGTCAAATCCCATTGAGGCCAGGTGCTGATGGTGAGGACCCATAGCCTGGTACATGGAGCGGTGCTGCTGTTGCTGCTGCTGCTGAGATGGGACAGCTCCACTAGAGGGAGACACTGAGCCCCCACTCTGTTGCTGCTGCTGCTGTTGTTGTTGCCACTGCTGCTGCTTCATCTGCTCCTACAAACAAGCAACGTTAATATTGGATTGCTTTTTTTACTACATTGTTTTTATTGATGTATAAATTAAAGCTGAGCAATGTTCGATTAGATGCAACTCCACCAACGCATGCAAAAAAAGTTCTAAGTCTAAGCCAAACACGTCCAGCTCATATGTACCTGTTGTCTAAGAAAACGCGGAGGTAAAGACTTTTGAAACTGTTTGGAGTAGCCTGATGTAAGTGAGGGTCTCATTGCAGCTGCAGCCTCTCCCTCCAAATGTGGGGGTGCCACTGAGACATCATCTCCACTGGGAGTGTCCATGTGAGGAAGAGACAGATGAGACTCATCTACTGTGAGACATTAAAAAGAGAGACTCCAGTTAAATATAGTTAAAAATGATAATAAGTCAAACAATTTTTGGTTCTTCACCTCTGCTGTCCTCAATATTGAAATAGTCTTGGATAGGCACAGCTGTCCTGTCGACAGGCTTGTCATCCACCATTGAACCGACTTCAGTCAAGATGCTCTCTCCTTCACTCTGAGGCTCGATGGATGCAGGTCTTTGGACTGGCACGGGGGAGGCGGCCTGGCGGACCAAGACAACCTCCTCTACATTTGGGTCAGCCCTGAGCTCAGTTCTTTCCCGCTCCTGTTCAGTTCTATCCCGGTCCACTCGATCGGGTAACGAGGGCTGCACTGGCACCTGTGATTGTAACGTTGGGATCGTGGATATAGCATTAGACACAGCAACAGATGTTGTATTGTCCTCAAATAAAACTCCGGAGTCATCAATGGTGGACTGTGCAGGTTTGCCATCAGTTGATTGCCGCTGTTTCTCATTGAGGCGTTTGAGCTTTTCAGCACATGCTGCAAGTCGCTGCTCTTCCATGCGTCTTTCCTCCTCCTCTCTCCTCCGTCGCGCTCGCTCTACAGCCTCAGAAACCTCTGGCTTCTTCCGCTTCTGCCGCCAGGCTTCGGAGTCCTCATCAGCAACAGGGGCGACTGCAGTCTGTGGTTTGTTTGTACGTGGAAGTGCTCCACCAACTGAACGGCCAGCCCCCTGGAGGAGGAAGAAGAAAGATTATAATAATTAGTTATTTACTGTCTTTTATTAATATTATGTTTTCTTCTGATCTCATTTGATATTATTTATGAATTTAGTGCATGACTTCTAAGGCTTTCTGTTAGCAATATGCACTTTACCAGTGACACAAAATTTTCACACCATATACAACCTCAGAAAATACTTGATCTTTCAAGTGCCACCAGGCCTACATGTAAAATCAGACTAAATCACATGGAATCAGGTTTGAGACAAAAAGGAACTCAAATAAAAAATAAATTATAATATATTTTTGGGGATTTCATAAGATATTATTTTCATTCCAACATAAAAATAAACAATGATGTTTCCCTTCAGTACATAAAAAATAAATTATGTTAATAGTAAAAAAAGTGTGTTTTTTTTCCCCCCTCTTTTGACTTTTTTTTGCATTTGACTCTCAAAGTTTTGCTTTTGGTGAATAGCTGATAGGGAGGCGGGCCTTAGAATAGTGCCTTCTCATTGGCTGAAGGACTCTGTGACTTTGTATTTAGCCTTTAGCCCTGCTAAGCTTTTGCCCAAGCTTTAATGAACAACGATCTAGCTCCATAAAACAAGTTTGTTCTTATTAACGTCCCACAAAGTCTTTTTGGAGCAACATGGAGTCCACACAAACACAACAGGAATGGTAGCAGCCTCTTGTGTGCTTTTTTTCCCCTGCCTTGGAGTGTCTCTCTCCCTGTCCCTGGGTCACCGAGTCTTTCAGCCAATGAGAAGGCACTATTCTAAGGCCCGCCTCCCTATCAGCTTTTCACCAAAAGCAAAACTTTGAGAGTCAAAAGCAAAGAAACACTAACAAGGAAAAATAAGGAAAACAACAACAAAAAATATTACTATTAACATTGAACTGAAAACTTTTAAAACATTTTATTTTTTACTGAAGTTAATTTTTATTTATTTATTGAATAACATTTGTTATTCTTCATGTTTAGCATTTCATAGTTGTTCTATTTCTCATTGTTAATTTTTATGTTGGAATGAAAATAATATCTTATGAAATCTCCAAAAATATATTATCATTTATTTTTTATTTGAGTTCCTTTAAAAGTTATTTGAATAGTTTTGTCTCAAATCTGATTCCATAAAATCAGGCCTAAAAAAATAGGTTAAATTGGGTTTAAACCATGTCAAAACCAAAAATACCTAACTTAAATGCATTACTAAAGCATAAATGTTATTTTTCTAAAATGTTAAATGGATAAAGTCTAAAAATTGCAAATGGCCCCAAGTACCCACCAGCCTATTTAGGAATCACTGTGATATACAAATAAAGATGGAATGGATATTCAAGTAGCTGAGGTTTGTGAACAAGGCCAGATAATCTCAGATAAGCAAGAATCAGTAACTTGTCTGACCTGGTATTCCTGTGGAGCCCCTGATTTATTGAATGTCACATTGCCGGGAGAAGGTGCTCTGGGATCCACGCCGTCAACACATGGGCCTTTGCTGCCAACTCGCCCCTCAGACCCATCCTTCCAACCCTCCATAGAGTCAGGGGGTCGTGATCTTACACGGTCCACTTTCCCCATCCACTCCCTAAAATATCAAGGGTCAATTTGTGCTCCATTTGTTTTAACGCAGACATACGAAAAGAAACAAACCAGTTTTCTCCTTTGTCCTTTGCAGAATGGTTTTCTTCGTCATCACTGAAGTTGAGCTTCTCAGTGTAGTCCACTTCCATCTGAGCACCTACAAGTGTGAAAAGTGATGGTATATCAATGGTCTTTGACTTTGATAAAGTTGATAAAATCATCTCCAGAATAATACCAACCTGCCCAGCCTTCGTCAGCATCAGTATCCAAGTTGTCCAGTTCCTTGAGTTCAGTAGCACTGATAATAGAAGGTCGGTCTGGGTCCTGGAGCCAGGGCTGAGGAGGTGGCTGCTGGGCTCGACCTGAACGCGACCCCCTGAAAGTAAATCAGATTGTCAAGAAAAGCTCAAAATGAAATTTATGCTCAAATAAGGTATTGCTGATGTCATTTACTTAGGACCATCTTGAGGTGCATTGTATCTGAAGTTTCCTTGCGCAGCGCTTAAAGACATCTGAGGAAATGCTTGGAACATCTTTAAAAAAAAAAGAAATGTTTAAAAAAGAGAAAAAAACAATCCACTAAAAGTGCTTCAGAAGAAATACACCAATGGTTCAGAGGACTTACATATGGTGGCATCATGCTTCTGAATGCAGGGTCAAAGTGAGTTGGCATCCCAGATGGAGGTGGCTGCCCCCCGTTAACTTTCGCCTGAGGGGGACCTGGGGGTGTACCCCTATCCCGAGTCTCCCTTTTGTCTGATGAAACATTTCGAGTGGGATCATCAGCTTCTACAGGTGGTGTTGAAGAACCTTGGCCTGCACTGCCCTCCTCTTGAGGTCTGCTGTCCATCTCAGAGGGGCTAGGTGCAGTGTTCAGATTTCTCCCCCCACCCTCACGCCAACTGCCTACATCTAAAAAGACAAGAGCAACTTATTTAATGAATGCCACGTCTTCAATTTCACATACAGTCACACAATTAACATTAATTATTGTTTATATAGTGTTCAGGATGTCCATACTTTGAGGTCTAAGGCTGGGTCCAGGTCCATAGGGCTCTTCCTCTGGACCTTCCCCTTTCTCAGCTTCACCGGCGGCCTGTAAACTAGGAAACTCCTGATGAAAATGGCTGCTCACACGAGGAACTCCTGGATTACAAAAAACAGATTTTAAAGCACTGCATTTGCAACAATAGATCGTGACCTGGTAACAGCAATAACAGCGGATACAGTCTTACCATCTAGTGTCGGTTTGCTGTTAGCCCAGGATCGACTGACCCCAGTTGGAACCTCTTGCACTACAGGCTTGATCTGTGGTGGAGGCGTCTCCTGTTGTCTGCACAATGAAAAACAAAGTACAATTGCGGTTTTGAAGCAGTGCTTTTCAAGAGGGACCTGCCCTGTAAACAAATCAATTTTTACCTTTCTTCTGCCTCAGGTCGAGATGCCCAGCCACTGCCGTCCTTGGGAACAATGTTGACGTTGGGGTCGTTTCCCTTGTTTTCTGCTTTCAGGCTGGGAAGGTTGGCTGGCGGGGGCATGCGCCTGCTACTAGCAACTTTGCCCAAACTCTGGAGTCCATGTCTGGCAGCAACTGATGCACAATAAAATAAATACACTTAGTAAGACATAGGCTTCACAAATGCAATTCCAAATGCATATTATATAATCAAGATTTGATGTCTTGGTTATTTATAGGACTGCATAAAAATAAAATCATCATCATCAGATTTTTTTTTTTACCAGAGAAACTTCTGTAGCTTTTTTTTTGGCAGTGAGCACCTTTCAAATTAAGTATTTGAGGAAGTTAACAGCACAGGCTTACATTTTAGGTAATCATGAAAGCAATTGCTTTGTACATCAAAATACGCGTTTGAACTTACCAGCAGTTTTCTGGGTTTCCAAAGATTTGCCTTTATAGGTGTTGAAGAGGCTAAGGGTCGCATACTTTGTTTTGCCATCCTTTGCCTTGGTGCTCTGCCCTGACTTCTCTGTCATTTCGCTGGAAACTCATCGAGTCTGGTCCTTTGGCCTCGCCCCCAGAACCAGCCTCCTTAGTGGCCCAGGAAAACAAACAATGAAAAAACATACAGCATTAACTTGAGTTGGAAAACGGGAAAATATCCTACAATTGTTGAAATCCCCACAGAAAATACAGTACACAGTATCAGCAGCAGACTTAGGCACCATCCACATGAAGAGAAGCTCAGGCCTAGATGCAAAAGTTTTCTATGAAACCCACGCATCATCCATATGAAGCCAGTGTTTTGAGGGTCTGTAAAGAAATACGCAGCTTTTCCTAAAACGATGACATCACAGCGCCAGCGTTGTGTATGTTTTGCATCAACTACTATACTATTATAATGGCTTTAACTGCACAACGATTCACCGATCCGATACGGATATCTGACATCAGAGCTGATACCGGGAAAAAATACAACATGGATACTGAAGCCGATACTTTTACCAACTGAGTCAAAGTGAATAAGAAGCTCTTAATAGGGCTGCACAATTAATCACAATCAAATCGAAATTTCAAATACTGCAATAACGTAACGTAATGTTTTTTTTTTCTTTTTTCAGTTCAATATATTTATTTTATTTTATATATTTTTCCCATGTTACAAAACAAATTGTTAAAAATTGCAAAACAGAAAGAAAACAACTATAACTCACCCTCTACCCACAAGTAGATATATACAATCAATAAAATACAAAATACAATAAACAAAATAATAATACAAATAACAACCATGAGTTAGTATATGGCACAGTATATGGCAGGAAAAAATAAATAAATAAAAGATGTTCACAGAGAAGGGATATTGATTTCATTGTCTTGTAGAGCAGTGGTTCTCAACTGGTATGGTGTGGGGACCAGTGTTGCTGAGTAACTGATTACTAAGTGATCCACTACTGTAATTAGAGTATTTTTTAGTACTGAATTAATGTAACGGGATTACTATAGCAAAAGTGGCAATTGGAGATTATGATTTTATCAAGTGACTTCATCAAGCAACAATATCTTGAGCTGAAAACTTTCATTTTCAGATTAAGGCCTATGCAAAGGTTGAGCACAGCTGCTGCTCCTTTATTTTATGAAATATATTGTTTTTGATGTAATTTAGTGTTCAGTAGAAGAGATTATTCAATCATGTTACAGCCAAAGCAATATTTACACTTTATAAAGTTTGTTCCAAAGTACTGAGCAGCTGTTGCTTCATCTTTTTTTTTTTTTAAACCAAAGTAACTAATAAATAGTGATCACTGATCAGCTTACTTTTCAAAAAGTAATCAAAGATGTAACAACATTACTTTTACAAAGAGTAATCAGTAGTTGGATACTGGGAAAATAAAGTTCCCAGGGAAAGGCTCACAACCAGTGTTGGGGAAATTACTTTTTAAAAGTTACTTTTCTCGTTACTTCTTTTAAAAAGAAACCCGTTACTTTAGTTACTCTCTAAAAGAAAGTAACTTATTAAGTTACTCATTACTTACATTCATTTTATGTTGCTCGACTTTGGGTTAGGGTTACCATATCTATATCGAGATATGAACATCAAAGATATTACTATCGAAAAGCAACAATATAAACGATATAGATTTAGCCCCGCGCTCGCCCTGCATGCACAGCTCTGCAGTCACAATAAACATCATTTTTACGATTGCCCTTGAATGCACCACTACGGCCAGCCAACCACAACCCTTATTTCATGATTACTGTGGATCGACAGCTGAAGTCAACCAATGACAAACATAGGAGGGCGGGAGTAAGGGAGACAAGCGCACACACACTATTGACAAGTCTTCATCGAACCTGGAGAACTGGTATCGTATCGAGATATCTGGCATGAATATCCAGATATGAAATTTTGTCCATATCGTTCAGCCCTAATTTGAATGTAGGCCCTTTGGAAGAGGTAAATCTGAGATAAGGTCCTCATTTACATCTCATTTCGGTTGTCCATTTTGTCATTGGCCGAAGTGACTGTCAATCGTTGGCGGTGACGGAACGCAGTAACACACCGTGGTTTTTTTATGCTCAAATGACAGCGGAACAAGGCTGAATTACAGACATTTCTCTCATTCATTCATGGTAATTGGCGCTACTTTCATATGGACTACGTTTGTAAAAAGGGGGATAAACATCGCAGGAGGAGACTCCATAGACATGGGCCAGGATTTGCCTTGGTCTTCGCGGGACCCGGATCATTCTTCCTGGGAAAGATCGCACGCAGAGACTCAGGGATTACCCAGACTACCACCGGAAGTCACAGAACGGCACATTGGCCACTTTCATATGGACAACATTTGTGAAAAAATGAGCTAGAAACAGGACATGGGGCCACGGGATTTGCCGCAGATCTTTCTTCGCGGGAGGGACCAATGAAGCTTCTTCCCTGGGAAGATTACGCAGAGACTGGGAGTACCAGAAAGGCACATTTTATAAGGGAGAATTCTTCGGATGAGGACAACGCAAAGTAAGCAATTTAAGCTTTTTGTAGGAAAATACTGTCTGAAATGATAGGAAGTACTACATTGGGAAGATTCAACGGGTGTTCTACCGTGTTTTTACACAAGGGGGCATGATCTTTTCACAAAATAAAACATCATAGACCTAATCTGCACTGCCCAATAGTACCACAATAAATTTGGGCATTTGAGACCTCCCCTGTCATAGGGCACGAACAACAGTGACAGCCGTAACCTGGATTGCCTGTTATACCATAAATTGTCATTAAACTGTTTGTTGAGAATATTGTCCAATGTTGAAGGTCTGTGTTTGTATTTTGGTTTGAGGAATACGGTCAGAGGATTACTGGTAAAACATATTAATGCATTAATGATCAGATTATTTTTTGTTGGATGATACTCTCCTGTATCGGGTATTGTAGATACTCATGCTGCATACACACATAACGCTTCCAAATTCCATGTTAAGCCTATTGAACGTATGGCGACGCGCTGTGAATCTTTGAGCGTTGCAGTTCGTGCGTATTAAGCGGCGCTCATGCCACGATATGATGGCATGAGCGTTTGAAGTGATTAGCGCAGGTTGAAGGAGGGGCCATGGACTAGCTGGAGTCGGGCGCAGTCCGTTCACTGACAGTGTTTCTGCTCTGCTGATCTCAAACATAAATTCTACCGCTTTGTCTCTTCTGTAGATGAAAAATCCACAGAGCAGCTTCATAATCACTACGATGTTTCTGGTGACATTAGATTAAGTTTACTGCACAATGCACAGTACACGTGCCATCTACAGTCTTGTTTTACTTTGCAAGGTGTCCTGTAGTGCCACACACAGGCCTAGCAGCTGTACTCCAGCGTGAGTAGATCCATGTGGATGCACACATTTACTCAATGGACTCCATGGTACAGAGAACGTACCATTTCAAACCAAAACATTAAAAGTTTGCATCACCCATTAGACCACCCATTAATGAAGGTGCGGATATGTAGTCCATGTGGTCACACATTTGAGATTTCTCAATGACATCAGCACAGGTGGCCAGCTTAAAGCAGACAGCGGACCCTCAAGACAATTGATGAGATATTGATCTGTGTGTGGATCAAAGAGGGGCCAGGTGTGCCATAAATCTTCACCAATGACAAGCAAAAATGTGCAGACAGAATGACAAACATCTCCTCACACATCAATACAGTACATATTCAATACAGTCATATTCAATTAAGTAAGTGGTCAGACATTAACCTGGTAAGAGCCAGATAGACATTGTGTAGCACTCGTAGTTGAGTTCTCCACAATATCAATCTGGGACCGCTCCAAACGAATCCGTTCGGAGTTTCGCTCGTAGTTGTTTGTTAGATAGCGGCTCTGAGCTTTATATCATAATGTCGTCGAGTGGTTTTTGCGTTTTTTTGTAGCAAGAGTTCGCTGGTTGAAGGCACCTTAACCCACACTACCTTATTTTTGAAACAAAAGTTTGTTTTGCTCGGCACCTGCTGCTTTCGTCGCTCCGTCCCACTGGTGGTCCTGGCACTTTAGCGGGCTCGGGGCAAGATGGATTCTTGTGTGAATTCAGCTTGCAGGCAAGGTTAATCAGACATCATCTATATCCCAAACTCACTATGTAACATGTCCACATTTAAATTAGATGTTACATTGTGACAAGACGACAAACAATGTAACATTGTAACAAAAATATGGCATTTCTCATGATGACAACAGGTTAACTAGAAACATACTCATAGGGACAATTTTGTGTATGAATCAGTTGAGTAAATCTGTCATACTTAAGTATATCATTTTATGATCATTGTTTAGTAAATTAGTGTCAATAGGTATAGTAGATGTTATCTGTACCTGTAACATCTACTATACCCATTGTCTTACACTAATGAACTAAACAATAATCACTATTCACTGAAGACCTAATGACATTTTTTGATTCAGTATATCATTTTATGATAGGTGCAGAATATAAGTAAAACAGCCATTAGAGGGACCCTCAACAAAGGTAAATGTTCAATGTAATCTGACTTTACTTTCTTACGAGTAACATTTTTCACACAGAACATAAAATAGCAATAACCATTTAGACTATTTGGAGGACATTTTCAGCACACTATTTGAGTGAGACATAAAGACAGTCTCACTCACAGAACATAAAAAGCGGCGGTAAAACAGGCAAAGTTATGAGTCCGCAGGCCATCCCAATGCATGAATCAGACCCTAGTGTGGGCTGGGGCTGGGTGGCTCATACCGGCAGGGCTACAGGCCCCACTTGGTCCAGCACTGTCCCATACAGAGCACAAAAGCCATAAAACACTAGTATTAACAAAGACGTCACCATGTAGCCCAGTCATATTAAGCAAGTGTAGGATGTATATGGTGGTACTGTAGTAAAGTAAAGGCCACCAGCTTTCACCCTTCAGCTAGCATAGTTTCGTTTCTCTGTAGTCGCCATCACATCACTCTCAGCCCGTCAGTGGTCAGAGCATGCTAAGCAGCTAGCGCTACAGGGACACAACACACCTGCAACAGTGAACAAGTTCACACTCTGGGACATGCAAACCCACCTGCCACCGCGGGTGCTCTCTGTGCCTCTGTGCGGTCCTACGGTCACACTTCAGTCCGGTTTGGGCCTGGTTATCAGTGAACGTGTCTGGCCGGCGGATTACAAAAAGCTCGCTAGCCCTCTGCGCTAACCCAGTTCGGCTAACGATAGCTAGCCACTCAACTTGCTACTACTAACTATTCACGTGCACAGGGCCTGGTATAAGTTGTGCAAATGTCCGACAGTTTGTGTTCGCCTGTGCGGCTCTTTGCGGGGGCCAGTCCGCGGTGCTCCCGTGGGTCAGTCTGTCTCCGTTATCTGGTGCCAGACCGTGTTGGTTCAGTGAGGCCCCGCTCGCGTCGCGGCCTGTCGCACAATCAAAGATGGAGACTGTGTTGCCAGATATGCCTCACATCCCCCTCTCACAGCAACTATGCCGAGCAGTCCAAACAGAATGTTCTTTTTCTGATATGTGTAATTAACTTTTATAGATGGATTATATTTGTATGTGATTGTATTGTTTGTTGCATTATATTGTTATTTTCCATTTCATTGCTGCTGTGTTTTTAATATACATTTTTAAATTTAAGATAAATAAATATTTCAATTGACATTTATTTAGAATGTTTCAGTGTGAAAATATATTTTTCCTGCAGGGGGCACTTTCCTGACAAACAGATAGTAAGTCACATCCAATGAGTCACATCAGGGTCGTATGTTGTTTTCAGTCACTGTACTTTCAAAATCTGGCAACCCTTATGATAAACAAGTCATGTATGAACTATACTTGTTCCGGGTGCCTCGTGTGTGGCGGTCTCTGAAGTCCTGTCTGTAGCTACTAGCTTGATGTTAATATTGACGCTCTATGATCATACACACTTGTGTCCATGGACTATGGCAGACAACATGCTGCATGTCAGTCTGCTTTTTGCTGTCACTGTAACAAATGCCATATGAAATTCAGCGTATTTTAAGTAGACTATATTTCCAAATCTTTCCTATGACTATTTTACCATGGTTTAATGAAATGGCTTGTTCAAAGAGGTGAGAAGGACAGTTACATTTATTCAAGTGGGCCTGGTTCATCACGATGTACATTTTACTTTTTAAATATATATAGTAGCAATACTTTTACTTGAGTAAAACCTTTATTCTTTCCACCAAGGGTGAACCTGTAGAGATCAAAGGCTTAATTAATGTTGACATATGAAAATGAATTAAACATTAGGCCTAATGTATTTATTTCATTAACTTTAGTATATCTCATTTTAATGTCACACGCATTGTCTCGCCTATTATATCACACTAAACACTAAAACATAAATCAGATTTGTATGCCAACAGATCAACAGAAACAGTACTCGCATAGTATTCGGGATAGTATTATCACAAAGTGACCTATTTTTTTTTTTTACTTGAGTTTTTTTTGTATCACTCTTTTATACTTCAAGTTGATTGAACAGATTCCAATGTAGTGTAGCTCTTATTTGAGTATTTATATGGTCTACTCTACTCACCTCTGCCTTCTTGTGGATGAACAGGTTATGTGTGAATTGAATTGAGACAGTAGGACCCAGGACTTTTATTTGATTTAGAGTTTATTATAGGTCTACCATTAGATGCCATCACAGACCAACATTACAGTTACACAGACATAATCACATCAGTTAAAACACATTGGAATTGCAGTTGAAAGATAAGGCACTAGATAAAGGCTGGATAATGTTTGGATGTAAAAAACTTTCTTGCAACACAAACAGATTATCGTTTTTGGCCCTCAGAAAAAGGGAAAGTGTCACTTGCCCTCTGTCTCTAAAAAAGGTTATAATCATTTGAATTTCAACAGCCACATTAGCAGCTTTTTATAATTTAAAAAACTTTGCTGAAATCACAAGTGTTCTGTCTAGAGCAGGGGTGCCCAAAGTTTTTTCCATGAAGGGCCAAAATAGGCTATGGAGGGCCAAAATTGCGGACGGTAGAAAGACCAAAAGCAAACAGATCTATGAATATACAGTATATCCTTTCATTACTGTGCTACTAACTAGGACATGCTGTTGTGATGTCCTTTGTAACTATTGACAGTCTATTCAGTCACAAATTAATCAAATTAGATACTCCTTACAAATGTAAGCACCATCTCGAGGGCCAAATTAAACCCCTTGGAGGACCGAATTTGGCCCGCGGGCCCCACTTTGGGCATCCCTGGTCTAGACTCTACAGACTAATCCATGCATTTCTCTAGTAAGTTGGACTATTGCAATGGTCTGCTCACTGGCCTCAGGAAATATGTCTATATTAGTCCAGTGCTCAGGTCTGGCTTCCTGTCGATCAAAGAATTTATTTAAAAATAGCTGTTCTTGTGTTCAAGTCTCTTCATGGGTTAGCACCAAGGTAGATGTTCCTGATATCACCAAGTAATTAAGAGTCCAGGGCCAATGTCATGTTGTTTGCCCAGGACCAATGTTACAGCAGCCAATCAGGGCTCAGTTGTGCTAGATAGTCGGCTCGAGACAAAAATTAAGTTTAGGAACAGGGAAATCTTTAAGGTTAGGATTAACGCTAGGTTTAGGGTTAGGTTTAGATACATTTTCAGACAAACTAACTCATAGATCTATCCAAAATGACAGCAGACCGTTCCCTGTTCCTAAACTTAATTTTTGTCACAACATGTCAAGTTTTCAAAGCAGACTGTCCCTCCCCTTAACTAGCCAAAACTGACCCCTGATTGGCTGGTTGTAACATTGGTCCTGGGCAAACAACTTTGACATTGGTCCTGGACTCTTAATTACTTGGTGATATCAGATCGTCCCACCAAGGTACAACTCTGATATGTCAGAGCCGTACGAGCCTGCTCGGTCTCCGAGAACCTCAGGAAGTGGTCTTCTGGTGGTTCCCAGAGTCAGGACTAAACATAGTGAGGCTGCGTTTCAGTTCTCTGTGGCGAGAATGGACTTGCAGAGGATGTGAGACCTGAACACTGACTTCAAATCAAGGTTAAAAACAGTCCTATTGTCTTCACTTTTTAATGGTAATGAATGATTTTAGGTTTTACGTTTGCATTTTTATTGTTCTTTTTGTGTGGCATTTTTGTATGAAAGGTGCCTTCTAAATAAAATTGCCTTGCCTTGCCTTGCATGGATATATTGCTAGCTATAGTTCATAAGAGTTGTGTTTCTTCATTAGTATCAAGTGAAATTCAGTCAAAGCCAAGCATATATACTTCACTGTCTGAATAACAAACATTTCATCTTATCCAACAGAGCGCTGGGATCCTGCAGCAAAGGTAAAATGCTGGACCTGTTCACATACAGAGCATAGCCCAAAGCTGCAGTCACAATGACGAGCCACCTGGATGACTTCTGAGGCTCGGTGTCAGTGCACGGCCTGGTCTGCATGGGCTCAATAACTCTGTCCATCTGAGTGAGGATGGCCTTCCGAGCCCCCGCCCATTTCCCCGGTCCCCTCAAGCGATACTGGTACGGAGTAACTGGACCGAAAACCACGTGGGACCACAAACGGGGGTCAGTCAGCAGAAGCCGCGAAAAGCATGGCATTACCCCATACTGCTTTGCGATTTCATCCATGTAGTCAATATAGTCAACCTGAATGGTATGACGCTGACTGGCGACATACCTGAAAGAAGAACATTTTCATCAGAAGCTGCTCAGATCAATTGGCTTTTATTGGGAAAATATTGTACATTTTATTGTGAAAAACTTTCCAGTAGACCAGCATTGTATTATTTATTCAAATCAGTATTAATTTCTATTTCTATTTGTTATAAACTAAAAACACCTGTTGCCATGTTTTTCAGAGTTTAATGATCCTTCAAAGAATGGCTTGAGTTAGATGAAAAGACTATTTGTATGGAATGTGAAGGTATCAATGGCACAGAATAATTACAGAATAATAACTATTATTTAACATATTATTGTCAGTACATCTGAAATCTTTTTTGTGATTGTGAAACTTTACCTTTTAGCCATTTCTTCCTCCTTGCATTTAACGTCTTGAAGCATGGCAGAAGTTGAGGGCAACTTGGCGAGACCTGAAGAACAAGTTAGTAAATATGACACAGTTAACTTCAACTAACTTTTTAAAGCAAAAGGTTTGTAACCTTTGAAAACACGTGTGGCCCATCTGGCTTGCATCTCAGAGATGGGCATGATGGCCCCGAGCGGCTGCACTAGTCCAATGATCGCCAGCGTGGGTTTGTCCAGTTCAGGAGGAAACACATACTTGAACAGAGACGCTTTATTGTCAGTCACTGAAACCACTTGGGATGCCAGGAACGGGTATGAGAACTTGTAGCCTGTAGCAAAAACCTAAAAGAATTGGATATTTCAGTTAATTAATGTAGCATCACCATTAATCATAAAAAACAACACTAAAAATATGCATGAGCTTCAATAATGGACTTTTTCTTTTAACCATTTTAAAACGCTATTTCTCCTCAATTCATGTTTGTCAAATCTGCAGATTCAGTCCATCTCCCTCTTGCCCTCTTGCCTTTGGATGCCATTAGGATATTTTTTAAAGTCCAGACAGCTCACTGAACCAAGCTGCCTCCAATATGCATAATGTCTGTTAGAGGATTTTTTTTTTTTTTTTAACACATTCATTCAACCCTCTGAGGGTCCGATCAGGTCCATGTGCATTATTTTAAGTTGTAAAATGTGACCAAGGCAAAGATATCCAAAGGTACTTTAAAAGGCTGAATGAAGCATAATAATATAAGGCACATTTAAAGTGTATTTACCACAAGATCAATATTTTCCACAACACTTCCATCGTCAAACTCGATGCTGGAGCCCTGAATCCTGCGGATGTTAGGTTTGACCTGGACGGTCCCAGAGAGGATACGATTGGGCAGGTCATCGTTCACAGTGGGGTGCTGACTGAACAGCCTGAAACAAAGTACAAATGAAAAAGCTGTGCACAATTAAACAGCTACAAAAAAAACAAGAGAAAACTCTAAAGAGTATATAGCAGGTCTTCCTGCAATATCTGTAAACTTATGTTGGACATGTTCTAAAACAATTGACAAAAAGGCTAATTATTATTAATAAATGAAAAGAGACAAGGCACTAAAGCTGTGGACTAGTGCAATGTACAATGATGTTTGATGTTAAAACCTAGATCTAAATGAATTAAAATTTATAAAATTATCCCACAAGTAGTGACTAAAATAAGACATTTCTCTAAGTCTGTGTTCGTATGTATAGTAGGCCATCTTATTTGAGTCTAATTTTAATTTTTACACTACATATGAATATAATGATATAATGAAGGAGGGAGAAAACTCGGAAAATGTTAATTAGAAACATGCTGCATACTCTATTGCAATTAGTCATGTAAATAAGTAATACATCTAGATACCTGTGCTTAGGCTTGAGATTGTAAAGACTGTGGTTGAATCTTTGGTTCAGTTTTTTTTCTCCCAGGGAGTTATAAAGTCCAGAGGGAAGCAAAAACCGAACAAAACCCAGGATCCGGTTAAAAAACATATCCAGTGGCATCCCATTGTCCGCAACTCGGTTAAAAATCCAAGCTCCTCTTCGAGTGCTCAGGTAAGTCTATAGACAGAAAGAATTCACTGTACATAAACCGCTCAAATAACAGGAAGATTACAGATAAAAACAGAAGTGGTGCTGCACAATTTAACGTGATTGAATCATTTGTGAAAGGTACAATTTGAAATATGGATGGCATTATCAGTGTTAGTACTATAGGCAGGTTTGGTTACTTACACTAAATCCATACTACATGTACCTGCAATGAACATTGGGCCTCATTCATGAAACAAACTTGCACACACATTTGTTCTTAAGGCCTACTTAAGAACATTTTTGGCATTCACAAAATTTGTTCTTCGCTGAAAGAGTTCCTCTGGAAGAACAGAGATAGCCTCAGGCCCAATCCATCAAATTATACTTCCTGATCAACCTTTAGATCACTTAGCAGTTAGGAACAGGAGCTTCAGCTGTGTTTGTACAATCCAACAATCCTCACCCAGCGGCGGAAACAACGGGGGAAGTTACTTTGCCAACAGATGATTGAAAAACTGCATTTCCCACACTCCAGACTATAAAAAACACCACTGACTTTAAATACTGTCAACAGCACTTAAGCCTCATGTAATCATCACAACTCTTAAAGTTTCAAACAAGAGCCACGTGAATAAATGAAGGCAGACAGAAAACAGATGATAATAAAAAATAAAGACTCACCTCTGCAGCTCTGTCTTAGATATAAAAATATTCCACCAAATCCTGTCCTTTGGTTCATCATCAGAGCCACAGGCATGTTACTCTCAGAGCTTCAAGCATGTGGCTAATTGCCATATTAATTTTCGATTCTGAACAGATGAAACTGCTTCATTGAGTCCATATACAATGATCTTTAAAACGTGTGAGGCTGCTCTGTGCTGTGGAGACTCTAAGCATTTTGTTTGACACTTTTATAAAGTTGGGCTTGTGCAGATCTTTTTATTGAATTAAATGCGCATCGGTCAATCATAAACAGTGTCCGTGCAGAGATTGGAAATTTTCAGAAACACTCTAATTAATAGGAAAAAAAAAAACACTGAAAAAGGATCATGGTATGCCTCTTAGCTCCTTATCACTGGTTAGGAACCTCCAAAGGTTCCTATGCTAAAGGAGCTATTTAAAGAAGCATACAGGCCTAGCAAAACTAGGCAACGGCCAAATTAGTGATTGAAGGGCCAAACGCAATCCTGTTTCACATGTAAAGACCAAATTTAAACAGATCTATCTTTTAATATCCTTTAATTACTGTGCTTTTGAGTAGGACATGATCTTTTGGCGTTCTAAGGTACTATTGACATCTATTCCAGGGATGTCAAACTCATTTTGAGTCGAGGGCCGAAATTCACCTACAATGGCAGGTCACGGACCGGATATATTGTAAATAGGAAAATACTATTGACCAGGGGTGCCCAAAGTGGGGCCCGCGGGCCAAATTCGGCCCTTCCAAGAGGTTTGATTCGGCCCTCGAGATGGTGCTTAGAAATGTAAGGAGTATTTATTTTGATTAAATTGCGACTGAATAAACTCACAATAAAACCCAAGAATGCCAAAACAGCATGGCTTACTCAAAAACTTTGGGCACCCCTGCTATTGACCAAACTTTTTTTTTTAAATAAATTGATAACAATAATGAGCAATGCAATGAGTCACCTCATATTTAAAAATTGGACAAAGCCCTACAGGATTGTTGCCTGATAAATAATAATGGCTCACACTTGTATTACAAGCCTGTGCCACCAGGGCCATAGCCAGCAGTTTAGAAATAGTAAGGTGAAAATATATTTATGGTCTGGGGGAATTTTGAATTACACAGATGTAATTTAGTGCAATCTGGTATATTTTAAATGACCATATTTAATCCGTCTTATTACACAATGGACACAAATACACAATATTATAACACAGGCTCATTATTATTACTTTACTCTTAAACAGCACTCACAATTTTAAAGCTAGTATTCATTTAAATGTATTATATATATATTTATCCATTGTTTTATTTTATTTTTTATTTATTGTCAAACCCTGATAGGACTCTTGTTGTAATATTGGCCAATACAAAAATAAATGGATTGTGTCTCCCAGTGGAGCCTGAGGTCTCCCATCCAACTACTGACCAGGCCCTGCCCTGCTTAGCGTCAGAAATCTCACTGGATCAGAGCAAAGGCGGCATGGCCATAAGACAGTGTCAGTGCCCTCTGCTGGACAGGTGTGGAATTCCTTCCTTTAAATGTTGGTTGGATTATTTATTTAAAATGACATAACTCCTGACAGGAATGGGCTAGAGACTTACTTTTTTTTTGACATGTTCAGAAATTTGGGCTTTACACACTGCAGGCCGGATGAAATCATCTCGGGCCGTATGTTTGACACACCAGGTCTATTCAATCACAAATGATTCAATATCTTGAAGGCCATCTTGAAGGCCAAATCAAACCCCTTGAAGGGCCGAATTTGGCCTGCTCTAAACTCGTATAAAACTGTATAGGTGAGAGTTATATTTTATTACTTTACAGCTTTGTGTAATGGTGGTGCTAAAGTACTAGCACAGAATGCCTGCAGTGGTGTGTACCTGCTTGGTGAATCGGCTCAGCTCCACTGCAAGGTCTCCTCCAGAGTTTCCAATCCCGATTACCACAGCCCTCTTGTTCCTCCACTTCTCTGGGGCCTTGTAGTCTCGACTGTGAAAGTACTTTCCAGTGAATGTTTCAATCCCTAAAAACAATAATAATAAGTACATTTTACTGATAGTGGTTCTTCTTTTATATTGGGTCTAAATGATACTATATACGAGGTGGTTTGCTGGTTGGTGATTATATACAGTACATCTACATGAGCTGCTAAGGTGACAAAATGTCTTTAGCACAATCATATCTGGAAAGACTCCAGTTTAAATTGTTAGTTGGAGCCTTTCAAGATAGATTATATGCAAGAAAATACAGATCTCATGACAATCCAGCTTGCAAAGCTCTTGATCGATCTTTGAGTTTTCTTTTGTCTCCACTACTCATCCGTTTGTCTCCACTACTCATCCGTTTGTCTCCACTACTCATCCGTTTGTCTCCACTACTCATCCGCTGGATCCAGTTTCCTCAACAACAGACCACAGGCCGTCAGAATAGACTCAGTCACATCATCCACGCTATTCACCAACACCGGAGCTCCCCAGGGCTGTGTGCTCAGCCCCTTCCTCTACACCCTCTACACTAAGGACTGTACAAGCCCTTCACCCACCACCATGTACTTTAAATATTCAGACGACACTGCCATTCTCGCACTACTCACGGACAATAATTCAGTCACTGCCTACCATCAATCTGTCAACCATTTCACACATTGGTGCACTAAACGGCCGGTAGTCTTCTGTATGTAATCCTGCATATTGTGCGTAACGTGTTGATGTGTTGATATGGTTATTGTTTGTCTGTCATGTGTGTACTGTGACAACTGTGGAAACAAATTTCCCCCTGTGGGACAATAAAGGTCTATCTATCTATCTATCCCAGATTTTAGATCATGGTTGTAACACCGCTCTTTGGACTGTAGTAGCACGCTGTCCTCTGCTGAACTCTTGAGTTTACTCTAGTCCAGAGGTGCCCAAACTAAAATGCAGGCCAGATCAATTTTTGTTGGTCCTTACGTTGACCTATACTGCCAAAAATTGTACTTTTTTACCGCAAATTTAAATCAGTCTGAACAATAACATCAATAACTAATGTTTTAGTGTGAGACAGAACTGGCATTAATCTTCCAAGACAAAATAAACGTGCTTGATTAAATCTGATTAATACATTCAATCTTAAGACTTGTGGTCTGCGGCGTATACATTTCTTTTACATTTCCTTTGATGAAAGTAAGATTGGACACCCGTTTCTAGCCCTTCACTGGGACCAGGAAGGCAGTAGGCATTATTAGACAGGGCAGAGACGCATAGTTGGCTCAAATTCAAATTTTGTTATAGTTGAATTCCTAGTTGGTCTTACACTGGTAGTGCGTGTGTCTGTTGATCCTGTGAGTTTTGCCCAGATCCTCTTTATAGACCATTACCAGTGAGAAACAGTGTGAAATGTTTGATAACCACTGCACCAAGAGCTAACACTAAGTCAACACATCAGTGATCGAGTGTGAATGTTTTTCTCTTGGATTATTGTGTAACTATAGTCTGTGACATTGACCCGTCCAAAGGTTGGTTTTATCTGCACTGCATAAAGTGATATCTTGATAAGTTAAATTTGATTGAATTGAGAATAGTTGGCCTTCTTTTGAGTAATTTTGACTTGCCAAGTAAAATGATCTGCCAATGGAACAAGATTTTTGTACTTACTATGAGAAAAAACAACTTCTTACACTAAAATTTTGATAATTAATCTTAATTTACTTGAAATTGTATGCTTTTTCTTATCTTAAGTGCAAAAATACTTGTTCCATTGGTAGATAATTTTACTTGGTCAAAATTACTCAAAATATGATCAAATATCCTCAATTCAAGCAAAACTTATCAAGATATCACTTTTTGCAGTGTGACAATATTATTCCTTTTATTGCCATTGCTTTACCTTTGAGCACGCCAAGGAATACAGCTCATTTTCAGATTTACCTGGGAAGTCATGAAGGGGCAGATTAGGATGGCAGTGATGTCCAATACAGATCATGACTGCATCAAAAATATGTTTCTCTTTCTGTCCTTCTTTGTTTTCTGTTTCTACGTCCCATTTGCCCGAGCGAGAGAAGTCTGTCCTCTGCTTAACGTGTAGCACTTTGGTCTAAACAAAAAAAAGATTTGTCAAATTAAATGAGTCACAAACACAAAACTGGTGGAAACAATATGTTTTGTCTCATTAGGACTGTTCTCAAAAATGTTCAGTGCCTCAGAAGATACGGAGTGTCCATAAAGTCTCTTTACAATTTAAAAAATGTATTACAAAGGCAGTTGAGAAGATGTCTTAACCACATTTGTTCTATTGTAATCAGTGTTTATCAACGTTTGTTATCACATTGAAATTGTGAATTCAAAAGTGAATGTGTGCTGTGGAATCTTGTGCAATCGAATAATTGGTCCATTTTTCTTTTGAAAATGTTTAGCTTGACCTTTTGACTGAATATGTGGCACCACAGCTGAATGACCTTCAACCAACCATCATCCAGCAAGATGGTGCACCACCACAATGGATTGGAAGGAATGGGCCAATTCCTTGGCCACCATGTTCACCATATATCACTCCCTTGGACTTTTTTCTGTGGGGTTATGTTAAAGATAATGTGTATCGAACAAAGATATGGGACATTACTGACTTGAAGCAAAAGATTTATGATGCCATTGCCATCATTGATGAGACTATGCTACACCGAACATGGCAAGACACACCGTCTTGATGTGCTTCATGCAACTAATGGTGCCCATATAGAGGTGTATTAAACTATTGGTGCCCATATAGAAGTGTATTAAACTAATGGTGCCCATATAGAGGTGTATTAAACTAATGGTGCCCACATAGAGTTTGTCAAACACTGATTACATTAAAACAAATCTGATATCTTTCAAA